>JAODAL010021383.1:0-67206 GCA_025379985.1 Phyllomedusa bahiana | reverse complement strand
CCCCTTTAGGGGCCCGAAGCAGAAAGGGGGGCAGAACCTGGGGGTGACCTTTTGGAAATTTTTTATTTACCACCCACCAACCATGCAATGCAGGAAAACCCCCAAACCCCACACAGAGACCAGCTTAAAAACAGGTCCCACAAATACTCGCCCTCAACACCAATGTTTTTTGTATGTTTTCCGGACCCAATAGACTTCGGGGATCCAAAATGGATTGAATGGGCCCGACCCTCGCTCGCCATGCCATAGAGGGGGTTGGGTCCTGCCCACAGCCAGGGGCCTTATTTTTGAGCGGACCTTCAGCACACTGGAGGAGTCATTACGACAAACGCACCCAAACTTTCCACAAAAAATGGGGGGGGGGGGGGGGGATCTTTTTTGATTTTTCATCAAGTTTAGTCAGAAAGGATCTCTGATAAATTTTTGGGGCCCCCAAATTTAAACCGGGGTACCCGTTAGTTGCCCGTCTACATTCACATCCTTTTAAAACCGAAATGTCCTCTTGAAAACTTTTTTTAAAATGACTTTTCTTCCCGAAATTTTATTTTTTTTTCCCCAACATTTTCATTTGGGGGTTTTCCCTGTGGGGAACTGTAAAAGACAGAAAGGGGTTTCATGACAACACCGAAATTTTTTTCCATTTACTCATTTTAAATTTTTAGAATTTTGGGCTTTTGCCAATGGTTTTGGGGTCAGTTGCTGTGAAATACAGCAAATAATTATGGTCCTTTGGAACAGAAATGTGGCTTTTTAAGGGTCCCATTCTCCCCAACAAATTTTTTAATAGTGGCTGAGAAGTCATTTTTTAAAATTTTTTTTGGGGGGCCCGGTTGCTGTGACTACAGCAATAACCCGGGGGTTTCCTTTGGAACAGAAATGTGGTTTCCCAAATGGCATTTCTCCCCTCACAATTTTTAACAGTGGCTGAGTAGTCTTTTTTAAAATTTTTTTGGGTCATGCGCTTTAAATGCACCCAAAAATTACAGGCCCCTATTAAAAAAAAAAGGGTTTTTCTAACAACTTTGTTCTTAAACAATTGTCCAAAGGGGGCTAAAAGGGTCTTTTTTTTTAAATTTTTTGGGGGCATTTTGCTGTGACATGCAGTTATACAAACAGTCCTTTAAAAAAAATTTTTTTTGTTTCTAACAACATTTGTTTTTTTCCCCAATTTTTTCCAAAGGGGGCTCGGGGAATGCTTTGAATTTTTGGGGCATTTTGCTGTGAAATGCAGAATATTAAAAGGCCCCATTTTTTAAAAAAAGGGTTGTTTCTAACGGGACATATGTTTTTTCAAAATTTGGGTCCAAAGTGGCCCCAAGGGGTCATGCTTTAAATTTTTTGGGGGCAGTTTGTGTGCCTTGAAACATACTACAGGTCCTTTTATAAAAAAAAATTGAAAGGGTTTAAGGGGGAAAAAGGGGGTATGGACCCATTTGGCCCACTGCCGGGTTTTTGGGCTCCAGGGGGCTTCCCAAAGGGGCAAAAAACCCAAAGGGGAAAGGGACCAGGGCAGAAAGGGGCAGAGAAAAAGGGGAAAGGGAAAAACTCACAAAGACACAAAACAGAGACACAAAGAGCCCACATGAGCACACCGACTGCTAACAAACAAAATCAAAAAACCCCCAACAGCAACAGACTAAAAACATAAAACAACAACAAAAAGGGGGCCCTAAAACCAAGCCCAAACATGACACAAAGAGCAATACACTACGTGGAAATTTTTTAAAGGGAACATTTATGCTATCAATCATACAGAAAAAACCTTTGAGACTCCCCGGTTCCCCCATAATTTAAATCAAAAAGATGCTTAAGCGCCCCCCGCCCTTCCAACATTGGTCTAAAATGGGGGCACCCTTTCCTATCTTTACCTCTCAATCGACCCAACCCGGGCCTCCCGCAGGGTAAACCCGACCTCCATTATTCAGAGAGAAAAAAAAAAAAACCCCCAAAAACCTCAAAGCTCCCCCCTTCTTATGACAGCCTGTGAGAGTGGGGGGGGACAAAAACAAAAAATTTGGAACCCACCCCCCCTTTCCATCCTAGGTTAAAATAAATTGAAAAAAACCCAAAATAAAACCCGTATTTTTTCTCACCAAAAAAAAACCTCTGAAAAAACGTATGAAAACCTGGGGCCACTGGCAGGGCTGCGGCACAAAAGAAATTTTATACAGTACCCACAGACCGCCCCCAAACGGCACATCTCCGCAAAAAGAGCAAAAACACACGTGGAAATCCCTAAAAAAGAAATTTTAGCAAATCAATCATACATAAAAAATTTGGGAGACTCTGGGTTCACAAAATTTTTTCAAAAATTTTTTAAGCTGCCCAGACTTAAACTGGTCTCAAACCCGGGCAGTCCCTATCCTATTTTACCTCTAAATCACCCAATCAGGCCTCCCCCCTGGTCAACCGACCCCTTTAATTCAGAGAGAAAAAATAAAAAAAAAACCCAACCTGCAAACTGCCCTTCTTATGACGCCTGTGGAGTGGGGCCGGGACGAAACCCCAAAAAGGAAGCCCCCCTTTCCTTTTCCCATCTAGGTTAAAATCAAGTACCCCAAAAATAAAACGTATGTTTTCTAAAAAACAAAAAAACCCCCTCTAAAAAAAAACTATGCAAACCGGGGTCCCAAAGGGCGGGGGCTGGGGCCCAAAAGTAATTATCCCATGAAACGCACACAGACCGCCCCCAGGGGCCACATCTCCGCAAAAAAAGAAAATTACACTACGGGGAAATCCCTAAAGAAGCATTTATGCTTATCTAAAAATACATGAAAAAACTTTGAGACCCGGGGTTTCACATAATTTGATTAAAAAAGATGCTTAAGCGGCCCAGGGACTTCAACGGGGCCCTAAAAATCGGGCTCCTATCCTATCTTTACCTCCCAATTCCGACCCAAATTTTCGGGCCCCCCGTTTGGTTTCCAACCGACCTCCTTTTAATTCAAAAAAAAAAATAAAAAACACCCAACCTGAAAAAGCTGCCCTTCTTATGACACCTTGAGAGTGGGCGGGGACAAAAAACCCCAAAAAATGGAAGCACCCCTTCCTTTCCATCTAGGTTAAAATCAATGTAAAACCAAAAATTTTAACGTATTTTTCCTGCACACAAAAACACCTTTTAAAAAACGTAGGAAAAACCGGGGTTGCCACTGGCAGGGTTTTGCGGCACACATGAAATTTATACATGTAGGGCACACAGACCGCCGCCAGGGGCCCCTCTCCGAAAAAAAGGGGAAATTCCCTACGGGGGAAATCCCTAAAGAAGCATTTATCCCAATCTACATACATAAAAAAACTTTAAAGACCTCGGTTTTTCACAAAAATTTGATAAAAAATGTTTAAAGGGCTGCCCCCCGATTCAACGGGGTCTCAAATCGGGCAGCCCCTATCCTATCTTTACCTCTAAACCCGACCCAAAATAAAGGCCCCCGCTGGGTAAACCCAAACCTCCATTATTCAGAGAGAAAAAAAAAAAAACCCCCCCAAACCTGCAAAGCTGCTTTTTTGGGGGGAATGTGCCGCTGGCGGGGGTCTGGGGGCGACATGTAAAATTAAAAGGGGTGCCGCAGCCCGGCCGTGGGCACCCATTTTGCATACTTTTTTTCCCGAGGGGGTTTTTGTGTGCAGAAACAACGTTATATTTGGTTTTACATTGTTTTTTAACCAAATTTAAAAGGGAAAGGGGGCTTCCATTTTTGTTTCTGTCCCCCCCACTCTCACAGGCTGCCCATAAGAAGGGCAGCTTGCAGGGGGGGGGTGTTTTTTATTTTTTTCTCTCTGAATAATGGGGGGTGGGTTTTGACCCACGGGGCCTGTTTGGGCTCGTTTGAGGGGAAAAGGGATGGGATAGGACTCCCCGATTTGAGACCACGTTGAAGTCGGGGGCAGTTTAAGATCTTTGAAAAATTTTATGTGAACCGAGAGTCTCAAAAATTTTTTTCATGTAGGGATAGATAGCATAAATGCTTCTTTAGGGTTTTTCCACATGTATTGCTTTTTTTGCGGGAATGTGCCGCTGGCGGCGGTCGGGGTGGGGTAAAAGGTATAATTACATTTGTCCGCAGCCCTGCCAGGGGCCCCCCCGGGTTTTTGCATACTTTTTTTTTAAAGAGGGTTTTTGTGTGCAAAACATACGTTTTTTTTTGGTGTACTTTAAATTTAAACCCTAGAGGGAAAGGGAAAGGGGGTGCCCCTTTTTGTTTTTCGTCCCCGCCCACTCTCACAGCTGTCATAAAAAGGGCAGTTTTGCGGGTTTGGGGTTTTTTAATTTTTTTCTCTCTGAAAAAATGGAGGTGGGTTGACCCCACGGGGGCCTAAATTGGGCTCGTTGGGGGTTAAAGTTTGGGTTTAGGACTGCCCGATTTGAGACCACGTTGAAGTCGTTGGCAGCTTCAGAAACTTTTGATCAATTATGTGAACCTGAGAGCTCTCACCATCCACATGAACCCAAGACACACCAAGGACCAGGCCTGGGAGCGTGAGGAGAAGCAGGCTATATAACCCACAGGTGGAAGAGGCTTGTAGAGGAAGCCCCAACTCCCCCGCTGCACACTGTGGAATAAAGAAAGGGACGAATGTGGCCGCCGCCCTTATAGGTATAGGAATTGAGGCAGCAGCCAAGTTGGGAGGAGCAGCATGTCATGGCCGCCACGAGAAAGCCGCACGGCACTCACAGGTGAGTAAGGCAGCGGCTACAGGAGCGCAACAGCGACCACTGCACACAGGACAACCTCTCAGCTGATAGGAACATAGGTACGCTCTGAGGTCGCAGCAGCGGCGCCAGCGTTCAAGGCAGGAACATTGCAGGCCCGTGACCGTACCCTCCTCCTTCAGCCCCCTCTCTCCTCCAATCCAAAAAAATGGATAATTCACCTGGTCTGGGGAACGAACAATCCGGGGGCAACCCACAAACCAACTACAGGTGCACAGCCAGTACGTGTATACTCAGGAATTGGACACGTGCACAGGAGGAACAAAACGGGGCATAGGCTAAAATGGGAGGGGAGTCCGTGTGAGGCCGTAAGCCACAGGGACTCAGAAGCGCTCAGGGCCAAGACGTAAGCACACCGGGGACTCAGAAGGCTAAGGGCGAGACCGTAAGCCACGGGGGACTCTGAAGGCTTCCAGGGCGAGGACCGTAAGCCACGGGGACTCAGAAGGCTCAGGGCGAGACCATACGCAAGGGAATCAGAAGGCTTCAGGCGCGAGACGTAGAGCAGGGGGACTCAGAAGGCTCAGGGCGAGGACCGTAAAGCCACGGGGGACCTCACGATGGCTTAGGGCGAGCCGTAAGCCCTGGGATCAGAAGGCTCCGGGCATCAGACCGTAAGCCACTGTGGACTCAGAAGCTCAGGGCAGAGACGTAAGCCACGGGGACCTAAGAAGGCCTCAGTGGGGGACCGTAAGCTCAGGGACCCAGAAGGTCAGGGCTGAACATGCGTAATACGCCCGGGTGAGCTCAGAAAGGTCAGGGCGAGCACCGTAAGCCTCGAGGGACACAGAGGCTCAGGGGGGACCGTAAGCAGGGGGGGGGAGGGACACAGGGGAGCTCAGAAGGCTCAGGGGCGGGACGTAAGCCGGGGGACTCCGAAGGCTCAGGGCGGGACGTACGACACGGGGACTCAGAAGGCTCAGGCATTGGGACCGTAAGAAACGGGGACTCAGAAGGCTTAAGGGCGGTGAGTGACCGTAAGCCACGGGGACCTCAGAAGCTGCCGGGCCTGGGACCGTAAGCACGGGGACTTACGAAGGCTCAGAGCGGGGACATTAAGCCACGGAGGACGCAGATGGCTCGAGCGGGACCGAAAGCCACGGGGACTCCGCAGGCTCGGGCGGGACGTAAGCCAAGGGGACTCAGAAGGTGGGCGGGTACCAAAGAGCGTCCCCCCCCAACCCCCCCCCCCCCCCACCCACTCCCCCTTGGGACAACGACGGGATGCTTGGGCTGGGACTGAGCTGGCCAATAAGGGATGTCTGGGTTGGACATTGGCTAGGGCAAATACGGGATGCTCTGCGGCTATGGACCTTGAGCATAGGCCAAAACGCGAGGCTCTGGCTGGGACCGATGCGCCTAAGGCCAAAACGGATGCTTGAGGACCATGAGCTAGGCAAACGGTCATGCTCTGGGCGTGGACCTATGAGCTGCCCAAAACGGAAATGCTCTGGGACTGGACCATGAGCTAGCAAAACAGATTATCGGGGCTGGAACCTGGAGTGGCCAAACGGATTGCTCTGTGGGCGGGCAAGAGCTAGGCCCAAACTGGATGCTCAGGGCTGAGACATGAGCTAGGCCAACCGGATGCTATGGGCTGGACCATGAGCTAGGCAAACGGTCCTGCTATGGACTGGACCAGAGCTAGCGGGGACCAAACGGTGATGCTTGGGCGGAAACATGGAGCTAGCAAACGGTATGCTCTGGGGCTGGACCCAAGAGCTAGGCAAACGGATGCTCTGGGCTGGGACCCTGAGCTAGGTCCTCAAGGGATGCTCTGGCGGACACATGAGCTAGGCCCAAAGGATGCTCTGGGGTGGAACATGAGCTCGGCTAAACGGATGTTTGGTGCGTGGACCATGAGCTTGGCCAAACGAGATATGCTCTGGGCTTGACCATGAGCTGGCCAACCGGGGATGCTCTTGGGGGCCCTTGTCATGAGCTAGCGCAAAGGATGCTCTAGGGGCTTGACCCATGAGTACGGCCAAAACGGATGCTTGGGCTGGACCATGAGATGCCCCAAAACGGATGCTCTGGGCTGGCCCATCGAGCTGCCCAAACCGGGATGCTCTGGGCTGGACCATGAGTAGCTCAAAAACAGAGGCTCTGGCGCTCGGACCAGAGCTGGCCAAACGGCTGATCTGGGCCTGGACCATGAGTCAGGCCAAAACGGATGCTCGGTTTACGGGCTGGACCATGAGTTGCCAAAGGGCCCATGCTCTGGGCTGGGACATGGCTAGGCCGTAACCGGATGCTCTGGGCTGGACCATTGAGCTAGGCCAACACGGCACATGTCTGGCGTGGACCATGAGATAGGCCCTCACACGGCTGCTCTGGGCTGGACCATGAGCTAGGACAAACGGATGCTCTGGCTGGACCCATGAGCTAGGCCAAACGCGAGATGCTCTGGCTGGACCATGAGCTGGCCAAAGGATGTCCAGGAGTTGGGCCCATGAGCTAGGCAATCGGATGCTTTGGGGTGGACATGAGCTAGGCCCAACGGATGTCTGGGCTTGACATGAGTAGCTCCAAACGGATGCATGGGCTTTGGACCTGAGCTTAGCAAACGGCATGCTCTGGATTGACCATGAGCTAGGCCACACGGATGCTCTGGGTGGACCATGAGCTAGCCAGCTCCACAGAAACACCAAAAGATCTGCCATAAAAGTAAAGATAAAACACTCCCACACCAAAAGAGACAGCTCCCACAAACAAGACCTGCACATAAACCAAGAAACAGCGTGCACAATGTCAGCAGAGTCCGATGGCTGATCCCTATGAACGGCGATGACGCTGGGTGTAGCGGGTGTGGCCCCACTGGAACCCTGCGGGCTGGCTACGAGGGGGCCTGTAACCAAGTGGCCATCGTGGCATGGGCATCTTCCACAGAGCCTTTGGTGGTAGGTTGACTGACCCCACCAGCAACCAGGCGCCACCCCAGAGCAGTCCCGGCCCCGCGGCAGCTGACAAGAAAGGCAGAAAGTGCCACGGCTAGGCACCACAGAATAGGCCAGCGACAAAGCAGACAAGAAGTAATATGTGCAGGTACAAACAAAAGTCAGGACAAAAGATGCCAAACATGGAGGATAAGCAAAACAGTAAAGGGAAAAATAACTAGCCAGACTGACGACACCCAGCACATAAGCAGGACTTAAGCTAAACCTAACCATCCATACCAACGGGCAAGAAACCAAGCAAAGACCAGGGCGGAACACGGGAGAGAACAAGGCAAGGAAACTCACAAAGACAGGACAGAGACACAAAGAGATTCACCTGAGCCCACGACTGCTAACACACAATATCAGAACACCACACCGCAACGACTACAACATGACACACAACAACAACAACAACAACACAACACAACAGGCTACACCAAGCGCCAAAATGCACAAAAGAACAACCAAGGATCAGGAGGGAGTGTTGAGGAGACCGCAGGCGGCTTAGTAACCCACAGGTGGAAGGGGATTGGAGAGGAAGACCAACCTCCCGCTGCACACTGTGGGAATAATAGAAAGGGAAGCTGTGGCCGCCGCCCCTATTGAGCTACAAGGATATAGGACAGAAGCAAAGATGAGGAAGCAGAATGGCTCCGCATAGAGGAAAGCCGCCACAGCATCACAGTGAGTAAGCAGCGGGCTAACAAGGAGCGCATCATGCGAGTCACTGCAACAGGCCAACAGATCTGCGATAGGACCATATGTACAAACGCGGTTGCAGCAGTTGGCCACAGCCGTAAGGACAGGAAACCGTGGCGACGGACCGTCCATGACAAAAATGTTGTTTCTAACAGGACATTTGTTCTTCACAATTAGTCAGCGTGGCATCTAGGGGTGATGGATGCGGGTCAAGAAAACAGGAATCGTACGGACACATGTTATCATGGAACTTATTGCAAAATGACTTGTTTTTGCAAGATCTTTAACATAGCTATCAATCCCTGTATGACGACAACCAGTTATTACAATTAAAAACGAGAAACAAAGAATGGGTGGGATTCCATCCTATTTTAAAAAAGTGTCTTTCTAGAATTAAACTATAAAAAACTTGCATGTGCAAATATAGCTGTTAAAAAAATTTCCTTGATTGCTACACGGGAGGTACAGGACAACTGACAGCTGTAGGTTATTCAGAGGACTTGGAGTATGGAGCAGGACCGAGAAACAAAGTACAGCGGACAATTTCCTCCAGTCTGTTGGTAAAATTGAGAAAAAAAGGAATGCAAGAAAAAGGGCACCTGGGTTGGAACAGGCTGCGTTAAACACCAGTCATTACCCAGTTGAAGCTCATGGTCCGGAATCATACCGGAGGGGCACACGCGTACCAGGACAGGGGACAGTTATGTCATGTGCAACTAATATGGTGGTTGAAAGATCTTTTTCGGGCACTTATTTTAATCTGGGGTTGTGCAGGTTTGGGGCCTCATGCTGTGGCCCGAGGATCATGGAAAGTCTCATGTCCAGTGAAACTACATGCGTGGTTCAAAGGACTCCTTTTTCTGCACTTTTTAATCTGGGGTCATGCAGGTTTGGGGCTCATGTGTGGCCCAGGACCGGGAATATGTAATGTCAGTGACAACTAAAATGGTGTTGAAAACTCCTTTTTCCGGCACTTTTATGATCTGGGGGTCATGCAGGTTTGGGGTCATTGCTGTGGCCCAGGAACAGGTATAGTCAAAGTCCAGTGAGTGAAACTAATAATGGTGGTTGAAAGACTCCTTGTTCCGGCACTTTTTATTCTGGGGTCATGCAGGTTGGGGCTCAAGCTGTGGGCCAGGAACAGGTATAGTCCAATGTCCAGTGAACTAACAATGGTGGTAACGACTCCTTTTTATGGAATTTTTTAATTGGGGTCATGCAGGTTTGGGGTCATGCTGTGGCCAGGACAGGTATAGTTAATGTCCAGTGAAACTAAAATGGTGGTTTTGAAAGACCGTCCTTTTTCCAGTACTTTTTAATCGGGGTCCTGCACGGTCGTGGGGCTCATTGCTCGTGGCCCAGGACAGGGACTATTCTATGTCAAGTGAAAACTAAAATGGTTGGTTCAAAGACTCTTTTTCCGGCACTCTTTTTAAATCTGGGGGTCATGCAGCGTTTGGGGTCATGCTGGTGGCCCAGGACAGGTATAGTCTCAAATGTACAGTGAAACTAAAGATGGTGGTTGAAAGATCCCTTTTTCGGCACTTTTTAATCTTGGGGTCGCACTGCAGGATTGGGGCTCATGTTGTGCTCAGGACAGGTCCTAGTCACTGTCCAGTGATATAAATATGGTGGTTGAAAGATGCTTTTTTCCGGCCACTTTTTAATCTGGGGGTCATGCAGGTTTGGGGAAGGCTCATGCTGTGGCCCAGGACAGGGTTAGTCTTGTCCAGTGTACTAAAATGGTGGTTCAAAGGCTCCTTTTTCAGTCACTTTTTAAAATTGGGGTATTGCGGTTTTGGGGCTCATGCTGAGTTCAGGACAGGGATCTTCAATGTCAGTTCAAGTAACCTGATGGTTTCAAATCTACTGGCTCTGGCCACTTTTTAATTGTGAGGTCATGCCAGGTTTGAGGCTCATGCTGTGGTGCCTAAGACAGGGATAGTGAATGGTCTGTGATTTTTTTTTTTGTGGTTTCGATACCTAAAGTGATGTTGCCTATGATGTAGCACGTCATCCATTTGATGTTGTGGCATGTTATTCCAGCTTCTCCCGCCCTGTTGGGTGTAAGATGAAGGTGTTGTTGCTCTCCCCATAGACTTTAATGATCATCGGTTGATAATCTATCTTGAACATCGAATATCTTGTCGATGATGGTCGACTATCGACCATCGACCGATGTCGATGGCCAACGTAATCGCTCAACACTATGAACTACAAAAACAAACTGCGCATGTCCAGAAGTTCAAGGGAACTCTCAAAGCCTCCCAAGAACTTCAAAACTTATCTGCGCATAACCGGAAACCACCGTAATAGAATGAAAGTGTCCTTAACAACAAAACAGCAATAATTACCGCAAGGCAGGCGCACATCAAACCGGGTAAGCAGCTCAATATGTGCCAAGTCAGCGGAAGGTAAATTAAATCTATTACAATCTGGACATAATCAGCAATTTAAGATAGAGCATAGGTGAAACACTTTCCCATACTTTCCCATATATATTCACATACTGGGGGGCATTTATACCCATAACTTATATATTTATTGTGGCAATCACAGGGTTCAGGGTTCTGCCACTAGGTGGAGTAAAGCAGGATACCTGCTGCAGACATGCCACTGCAAACCTGGTTTCAGTGGGGAAAGGCAACCATTTAACGTCAGTACCCATAGGTTACTGACACATGTAACAAGAATGGCTGATATGCGGCAAGTGATGGGTTGCCTTTCCCTGGACAGTCACAATGTTGGGTGGGAGGCCACACCCACCTTCCATTACAGGCTTTTGGCAGGTTGCTGGAGGCCTATAATAAGCCTGGTAGTTCAGGTGTCCAAACAGCGTGGTCTGCTAGCTAGCAGAGGAGCTGACGAGGGGCTCTGGCCCCAGAGGCTTGAGAGAAGACTGAATGAGGAGAGTCTGGTGAGGACTCTGGTTTTGGGGGGTGCTGTGCAGTAGGCACCCCCCTGGTAAGGGGAACCTTTTGTTTTTGGTTTTTGTACCCAGACAGGCGGGTTTTGTTTGTTTTTTTTTGTGTGTGTCCCCTTCCTGAAAAAACGGGTTGGGCCATTTAAAAACCAAAGCCCCCGTCGGAGTGCCAATACCAATTTCCCAAAAAGCAGCGATCCTATTAGCTAAAGTACCCCCCAGGACAGACGAGTCTGAAAGCTTAAAAACTTATAAGCCTGACATCTAAAGTTATATTTATTTTTTGGGGGGGGGGGGGGGGGGGGGGGGGGGGGGGGGGGGGGGGGGGGGGGGGGGCGGGGGGGGGGGTTTTTTTTTAAAAAAGGGTCTTTTTCCCTTTTTTTAAAAGCCAATTTAAAACTGGTTTTTTATACCAAAGGTTAAATTTAAAATTCTTTCCTTTTGGGGGGTAATTTGGACAAAAATACAGTGTGTCTTTACTTTTTTGCTTCTTTTGCCAATTTCTCTGGGTTTTTTTGTCGAATTTCATAAAAGGTTTAAATTTTAATTCTGATTGTGGGTTTTTTGGAGAAAAATACAGGGTTTTCTTTTCTTTTTTTTACTTATACACCTATTTAAAAACTGTTTTTTGTACGACATTTCAACAAAAGGTTAATTAATTCTTGATTTTGCTAATTTGGACAAAAAACAGGGTAGAGGAAAGAAGTCCCGCTGTGATGCAAGTAAAAACCACGTTTATTGGAGAATGAAGCAAAATCGCATCCAAAACAACTTCTCACTCGTTTAGGCCCCAAACAAAATGGCCCTTTGTGTGAATATAAAACAAACGTGCAGATAGGTTGGCGTTTTTTATCGACAAAGTTAAAACGGCAAGGTTTTTTGGGATCGAATTTTAGATCATGCTTAATTTTTGTTTTAAAACTGTGCTTCTATTAAGATCGGCCCTTTTTGGGGTTTCCGTAATTTTGGCGGCCGCAAATCCTGATTACAATGTATTAGAGCAGGGTGAGTTGTGGGTGTGCGACGTCATGACATGGGATGTGTATGGTTGCGATTGGACTGGAAATAAAATTCACTTGATCACTCGTTATTCATAGAAACGAGCGTTTCCTGATTCAGCCTTTCGCAGTTCTTCTCAGCATTCATAGGAAATAGGAAGTAGGCGCTCTGCTGTGGCCATACAGCTCAGCGTAATTAGTATATTTCTGCAAGAGAGGAATCACTCTACTATTAGCTGTGATCTTCCACATTTAATTAGATTAGAGATTTGATGATTTTATGTAGTTAGCCTAACGAGAATTTAAAGCAGCAATCTACAGCCTGTAAAGGTCACGGGCGGGGAGCGAGAGAAGAAGGGGGCGGGCCCAGCGGGTCGAACACAGAACACAAGCTTATCTATAATGAACACTGGATAAAGTTCACCGAGATTTAGTGTTGAACATTGCTCCTGCAATATATTTATTATTAACAGTTTGCTATTGCTATTATTTCCTGGTGGGATATTGGGCAGCCTGTACTTTTTTTGGTTTACAACAGTCACTTTTAATGTACTGCAGGTCTCTTCTGTTGGGTGCAAAACTCCACTTTTTATTATCAGTTATACATTTTCAGATAGGTGTTCATTTTCAATTTACCCATTCCACCTGTGTTGATATATCCAACCCTTGCAGTTTAAATTACAATCAGCAATCGTGTAATCTAGCTCCAGGTTGTTTGTTGCAATAATACCAAGTATCATACGAAAAACATAAAAAAACAGATACGTTATTTTTTTACTTTTGGCCACCCAGCTTTGTTCTTTGGACGCAGCATCCACTTATCTTAAACGCAATTCTTTAGTCACACAGGGTGAAATGAAAGGTGCATAAAATACCGTTGTATTTACGAAAAAACTTAACAAGATTACCGTGTTTTTTTTACTTTTGGCACCAGCGCGCGTTGTTCATTGACGAAGCATACTAGTAATCTTAATACAGCAAATTCTATAGTCAGCCACAGGTGAATTGATAAGGAGCAAACAAATACCGTGTTATTATACGGATAAAATAAACAGATACGTGTTTTTTTTACTCTTTTGCGCACCCAGCTTTGTTCATTGACACCATCCAGGATAATTCTTAAAACAGCAATTCTATAGTCACCACAGGTGGTTCAAGGGTGCAAACAAATACTGGATATTATTCGAAAACATAAACAGATACGTGTTTTTTAACATTTGCGCCACCCCAGCTTTGTTCATTGACACAGCTTACACGTAAAATCTTAAAACAGCAATTCTATGTCACCACAGGGTGAATTGAAAAGGTGCAAAAAATACTGGTGTATTTGTATCGAAAACAAACAGAATTCGGTTGTTTGTTGACATTTGCGCACCCAGCGTTGTTCATTGACGCTGCAACACGTTAATCTTAAAACAGCAATTCATAGTACCACAGTTGAATTGAAAGGTGAAATAAAATACCGTGTATATATAAAAACATGGCACAGATACAGTGTTTTTTGACTTTTGCGCACCTATAGCTTTGTTCATTGACGCGAAGCATTCAACGTAAATCTTAAAAAAGCAATTCTATAGTCTCCACAGGTGAATTGAACACTAGGTGCAAAATAATACCGATGTATATACAGAAAACATGACAGATACGTGTTTTTTGCTTTGCGCACCCAGCTTTGTATCATTGACGCAAAGCATCCACGTAAACTTCCAAAAACAGCTATTCTATAGTCACCACAGGTTATTTGAAAGCAAAATGGTGCAAAAAAATACGTGTATTATACGAAAAACATAACAGATACTTGTTTTTTGACTTTTGCGCACCATGCTTTGTTCATTGTCTCGCAGCTTCCACTGTAAAATCTTAAAACAGCAATTCTATAGTCACCCACAGGTGAATTGAAAGGTTGCAAAAAAATTTCCGTGATTTTACGATAACATACAACAGATACGTGTTTTTTTTTTATTTGGAGCAGGCCAGCCTTTGGTTTGATAGATCTTACTTTGCAGTTATTTTTGATCCAGCTAATTTCGTTTTGATTTGAGGGATTAGAGAATAGCTGTGATTTGCGTCTTTTAATACGAGACTTTCCAAAAACTATTCCCTTACTTCTCATTTTGTATATTTCTGAAAATGCGAGCGAAATTCAGGTGGTAGCCGAGCAAAGCGGGGGGACTAGGACGTGGAGGTAGCAGGTACGAGTGAAGGTTCTCCTTCCAGTGTGGGCGACATACAAGCTTGGCCAGCGCGACTCGTCAGTTGCAGGGACCGTCAGGCCTGTCATCGCTGGGTGTGAGCCCTGTGAATATCAGTTACGAAACTGCACAATTTTTCTGTCCTTCAGTGGTTAATGCAACCTGCAGCCAGAAGTCTTAACTCTCCTCGTCCTCCCGTCACGGCCCAAAACATCGTCGGCGCTCACCAGCATCCGTCCAACTGAAGCCAGCCAAATGTCAAACTTGTGTAACCCACCACTGATGGATAATCATTGTCTGAAGACTCTTTGATGACAAAATGCGGTTGGGTCAGGAGGATGTTAAAAGTTTCAATGAGGATGATTTAGTTCTGCTCTGACGCCCAGTTTACTGATGCATTCCGAGGACGGTGAAGGAAGCCGGTTCAATCGGCACAACATAAGTCCGGGTGGGTCGGAACGCCTTGCTGTTGCCCTTGCTTGTAGCCGCAGCTTATGGTTGCAGAAAGTCAGGACGAACCATGATCACCTGTGTTGTTGATGATGTTGATGACGACATTGCGGATCCATCCTGGTCTTTTCCGGCAGAAATTTGGCTTTTGCGAGCGCATTCTTCTGTGGTCGAGGGGGATGACATGGGGGTAGTGCTACAATACGGGTCCGCCACAAAAAAGGGATCGGGGCGGTCCACAAGTCCGCTTGGGATTTATGGGATTACCGCCTAGCCCACGTGTCGCGCAAACCCGATCCTCGCTTATAGCTCTCAAAAAGGTCCTGGATACTCTCAAGCCTGGGCCTTCTGAGAGCAAGCCTCCTGATTCCTCCAGCTCGATGTCATATGCGCCTTTGCCAGTAAACGCATAAGTAGAGCCTAGAACCATAAGGGTTTACCACCACCAACATGTTCTAAGTCAAATGCTGTGAATGCATGAGTTGAAATTGGAGGGAAAAACTTGTCCTAAATAAAGCCCCAGACCGACGCCGGGCCATCAACCGCTGTCACACCCTTTTGTTTCTCGCTCACTCCTCCTTCCGCCACAAAAGCGTTCCTACCTTGATGCACATGTCTCTCAGTGTCTGATCATGGGATCAGCTCCGCTTTCAGCCTCCACCGTCGCCCCCCGAGTTGTTTCCCCAGCTGCACCAGGAGGACACATCCTACCCCTTCTCTCGCCAGTTGATGACTGCAGCGTACAGCGGCAGTCTAGAAGCCAGCCTTTGCTCTTCCAGTTTGGGAAGCAGAAGCAAACACTTTTACCCACCAAAATCCATCCCAAGCCAAATGCCTGAATGTCGGGATTGCCAGCTTTTTGGCCTTGGGCATAACGTTTGCCTTTCAATCTGGTGGACACAGATGGGTTCCGCCACGTTCAGGGCCTCGCCTGCCTGCCCCCTAATACCAGGATGCCGATCAGGCATTTTCTTTGCCAGGAAAAAAGCCGTCCCTGCCTGGCACAGGATCTCGTGTCATCTAAAATTTCAAGTGCGCCGTTTTTCTTGATCTGTGTTCCGGAAATGTCCATCTCACACACCGTACACATGGGACCTAGTTTGCACGACCAAGGCCACTATTATCTCTGTTGACAGCTCACTGGGATGATCTGGGTGATGTCTCTGGGGGTGTTGGACGGTTGTCTCTAGGATTTGGCGCATGCTCTTCAAAACCGCTAGGGATGGTTGCAGGGCCTCTTTCCCCCAAGGTCCTATGGTGGCATCAAGTGCAGAGACACCAGGCCGTGTTGAACAATTAATCTGCCATTGGGAGACCGTCCACTACACAGGTCAGGTAGCTGTGTACAGTCTCTCTGCAACGAGGGCCGAGGCTGGCTGGGTGACAAGAACCTTCGTGCCAGGCAAGGTGGGTGTTCGATAATGGGTCGAAATCGCTGGCGCCCTCATGATCGGTAGGCCTGGAGACATCCTTGCCTGGAACATGTCATGAAACCATGTAGTCCAGAAAGAAATTTCTAAAGAGCTACAGGGGTCTGGGACTGCTGCTCGAAGATGGCTCGAGGACTGAAAGTTCGCACTTCTGCCGTCGCATCCCTGCTTCGTCCCAGCCTGCCTGCGTCTCGTATGCAGCGTCAGGCTGGCCATCCCCGTCAACCGTCTCATTGTTGTCCGTAGGCAACAAGGTGGAATTTTCATACACTCCCACATGCTCTGTGATTGTGAGGAGCAGCGCTATGCCATTACGAATACGAAGTGTACTTGGCCTGATTAAAGCGCTCGGTTGCGGACCTCGGGGTGTTGAGCCACCGTGAATGTGGTGCAGGTGGAAAGAGCTACTGCATCGCCTTGCCAGTTTTGAAGAAGCCACCATAAATGGTCAGTGCGGACGATTGCTTTGTCAGCTATGAGATTGTGGTGATCATTGAGTTCTGGAAATACGAATCGTTGGACCACTATGAAACACTCATGCCGCCAGCGACGGGAGGAGGAGTCAGACACAAAGGGGGGGGGGGGGAATGCAGACACAGAGCCTCTCTCCATCCAAATCCATTCAAGGCCCGACCAGTTCTCAATATTTATCGTCTTCATTAGGCTAGTGGTTTAAGGGTCCAGACTAGTGCATTGGCGGACCCCGCTTCTCTCGGGTGCATCATCTGAGGCAAGTCCGGGCCCAGTTGTGTTGATGAAGTGTGTCCGGAGAGCGAGAGGAGGAGGAGGAGGATTGTATTCCCTAGACCTCCGACGTCCCTGCCTTGGAAAGTGGTTGGCGTTTTTTGGGAATTTGTAGGCAGATGAGGAAGATGAGTTTGCTAGTGGCCCCTACAGCAAAGAGGCTTGGAACTCAATGGCTCTACTTCACATGAGTGCTTGGATGATTCCATTTTCCTCCAACATGATCCTCACATATAAGCATTAAAATGAACAACAGTTACCAGGCATGGCCACCACCCTCCCTGGATTCCTCCCGGGTTCAAAACACCAAACCAGCCACTTTCCCTTCCACCCTCCAAATAGAGAGTAAAATGCAGGAATGGAGACCTTGTGATTGATCAACTGGAGGACATTTCTGGTGCGTCTGCTTCACGTTCACTTTATAGGTCACGGTGGATCACGCCAGGCGACCGTGACAGCAGTAGAGTGCCTTTTAGCCCTAGCGCAGCAGCGGCCATGCAGCAGGAAGGTGGCAGAAGCTAATGGGTGACTCTGGGCAATCCTTTATTTTCCACCTCACCAAAGATGCATTGCATGGGCCACAGATTCAAACCCAGAGACCAGTTAAGATCTTTGGTGCACACTATGCGTTCCTCCAACCACCGTTGTATTCGTTGTTTGTGTTCCGGGAACCCATATAGACTTCTGATATCCTCTAATAACTGGCACGATATGGCCAGAGCTGGCTCGCCACTCCCATAGGGTGTTGTGTCCCCTGCCCAGTGCCAAGCATTCATATCTGAACGCGGACCTTCTGCACAGGCCGGATGATGTCCATTAACTGACAAACGCTTCCGGCTTTCACAGAATAATGTGGTTCTCCGTTTGACTTTCATCAAGATGATTCAGGCATGGATCTCTGTGATGTGTGCCCCAATTGCGAGGGTCAGTCGATTTGGTAGTGGTTCTACTTCACATTCCTCTTCCATACAGATATGGTACCTATTGATAAGAACTTATTTTTTAAAATGATCATTTTTAACTTGCAATTTTTATTCTCAATTCCCTACAGTTCATTTTGCTGGTTTTTTGCTGTGAGGAGACTAAAGACACCTAGTGTTTACATGACCATAATACCATATTCCATTTTACTCACTTCATCTTTTAGAGTTTTTTCACCTTGTCAATGGTTTTGGGGTCATGTTGCTCTCAATTTTTTTTCTTGTGGCTGAGAAGTCAATTTTTATAATTTTTTGGGTCATGTTGCTGTGAGATACAGCAATAATCAGTTCCTTTGGACAGAAAATGGGATTCTAAGTGGCATTTTCTCCCTTACACAATTTTTATACAGTGGCTGTAAGAAGTCATTTTTATAATTTTTTGGGTCTTGCTGCTGTGAAAATGCTGCATACTCACAGGTCCTATTCTAAAAAAATGTTGTTTCTAATAGACATTTTTACTCTCACTCAATTGTTCCAAAGTGGTAAGGGTCTTGCTTTGACCTTTTTGGTAGGCACTTTTGCTGTGACATGCAGAGCTATACAAGGTCTTATTTCTTAAAAAATGTTGTTTCTAACCAGACATTTGTTCTTCACAATGGTCAAGAGTGGCTCATGGGTGCTGGTGCTGTACAGAAAAAGGAATAGGTAGGACACTGTTAATGGACCACATTTTAGCATAAGGAACTTGTTTTTGCAAGATCTTTAACTTAGCTATTCTATCCCTTTATTGGAGACCAACCCCATTTATCTACAATTAAAAAATGAGAACAAAGACATGGTGGGATTTCCATCAATTTTAAAAATGTGTTTTCTAGAATTAAGGCACTTAAAAAACTTGCATGTACAAAATAGCTGTTAAAAAATTCCATCTGTATGTGTTAAATGGAGTACAGGAAATCTTAGACCAGGATGTAGGTTATTCAGGTGAGGACATGGAGTATGTGCACGGCCAGAGAACAAAGTACAGAGACCATTCCTCCAGCACGTTGAGTAAATTGAAGGAAAAAAGAATGCCAAGATAATAGGCATGGGTGTAAAACAGGAGCGTTTATCCACCAGTATTTCCAAGTGAAAAGCTCAACTTGGTCCCACACTCATTCGGATCGGGGAAACGCGATACCAGGTATGACTGTGTCTGAGGATTGGCTGGAGTTCTCACACTTCACGACTTCCGCACTCTGTTCAGTACCGATCTGTTTTCGTGCTTCGTCATCAGGCAGTTTTAAACCCGCGTTTTAATAGATGACGACGCCAGCTGGGCTCTCTCACGCAACCCACTGTAACTCCGAGCCTGGGTCATGCAGTGGCCAGGAAGGTTAGTCCATTGTCAGTTTGAAAAACTAAATATGGTGGTGATAAAGACTACTTTTTCCGGCACTTTTTAAATATGGGTTATTGCAGGGTTTGGGGATCATGCTGTGCCATCGGACTGTTATAGTCAATGTCCAGTGAAAACTTTAAATGGTGGTTGAAAGACTCCTTTTCACAGTACTTTTTATACAATCTGGGGGTTTGCAGGTTTGGGGCTCTTGCCTGTGGCCAGGACAGTTTGTCCAATGTCAGTGAAAACTAAAATGGTGGTTGAAAAGAACTCCTTTTTCCGGCCACTTTATAATATTAGTTGGGGGTATGCACGGTTTTGGGGCTCATGCTGTGGCCCAGGAAGGTATAAGTAATGTCCAGTGAAACTAAAATGGTGGTGAATAGTCTCCTTTTTCCTCACTTTTTAATCTGGGGGTTTTATGCAGGTCTTGCGGCTCAGGACTGTGGACAGGACAGGGTATAGTCAATTGTACAGTGAAACTAAAATGGTGGTTCTGTAAGACTCCTTTTTCTTAAGGCACTTTTTTTAAATGTTGGGGTCATGCTGGTTTGGGGCTTATGCTGTGGCCCAGGAAAAATGGTTAGTCAATGTCCACAGTGCTATACATAAAATGGTGGTAGAAAAGACCTCCTTTTTACAGACTACACTTATTTAAACTCCTAGGGGTGTCATGCAGGTTCTGGGGTCTGCTAGCGTATCATGGACTGGGATATTCAATGTCCAGTTCTGTATAAGATGATGGTTCAATAATCATACTGCCTCTTCTGGGTAACTTTTTATGTGTGGGGTGATGCAGGTTTAAGGGGTCTTGCTCTGTGGTCAAGGACAGGGATTTTGGGAATTGGTGTGTGTTTTTTTTTTTTTTTTGCCTGTGGTCCTTCTTATAACATAAGTGTGTTGCCTAAGATTGTAGCATCGTATAATTCTGGACTGATTCGTGGATGTTAATTCCAGCTTCTCAGCACTTTTTGGTGGTGTAAGAGTGTAAGGATGAAGGTGTTGTTGCATCTCCTAGACTTTAATGGTCATTCGCTCATAAGTCGATGCCTCTCTTATCGAAAAATCCTTATCGATGGTGGCGACTATTCGACTATCGACCGATGTCAATAGCCAACGAAATCGCCTCATACTCTAGTGCAGGGGGGGTGTGGGACCCATATATAAAGCGTCACTAATTAGACAAGTTAAACACATGTTGTACAATTGGTAACGTATATCATTTTTACATGGCTACAGATCATAGAGCAGGGTATATACATATTGCAACATGTTAAAAAAGTTTGTCAATAATGCAAAATTATGTCCTGTCTATTATTTAACCCATATTGCATTCTGGTCTTCAATATAAAAATCCAAAAGGATTCACGGTTAAGTAGAAGTCTCCTATGATCACCACTTCTAGGCGGGATATTAACCCTCTTTATTCTCTGTACTGATAGAGTGTTGGTATTACCTGCATGGTGCCGGACACAGTGCCGGCATACAGCAGACGCACCCTGTGTGTACTCAGTCCAAGCATCAGAGAGATGCCTTCTTATTGCGATACATTTCATACTTACAAGTAGTGCATCTAATTATTGAACGCAAACACTGAAATACATTGTAACTAATTTGATAACATGATTGATAGTGCTTCAATGAATGTATTGCTTAATAGTAATTAATCTTTTACCTGTTGGCCAAGGACTTTGAAAGTAGAGGATGGCCTGAGTATACTCCAACCACACAACAATAATGCACCCCCCCTGCCAGTCCACATTCTAAAGCACCCAGAATAACGTAACCATGTAGAAACATGTGAACGGCTATGAAACAAACTAGGTGAGAGGCATTGTTTTAGTATTGGTGCCTTCCTAGCCACACATCTAAACCCCGCTGAAAAACAGAAGTGGATCTTAAGTGAGTATAGGAAAACATTTTTTTATAGAATATGGAGTATCATAGGGAATTCTATACTCTACGTAGTAGAAAACACTAAAGGGGTCTTAGAGATAGAACATGAACAAACCGGTTTATGCTGTTTATTTATCAAGTTATCACGAGTTTTATGTAGTGCAATTTCTTTTGCACGTTTCAAACTCCAAGCAGGATACTTTCTAAATTTTTAGTCATTGGTTCTATATCAGAACTTTCACTCAAAAAATCTGCTGTATTGGTACAATTGCGTCTAGCCCTGAGCATTTCTCCCACAAGATTGTTTTTTATGTCTAGGGTGACACGATTCTGCATGTAAGATTGTGTTACCCGCAGTATTTTTTCTAAATGTTTTAATGGAAACACAATCATGGTCTCCTTTTAAAGTAAAAAATACAGGGTGTCTTAAATTTTTGTCCTCTATACGCCTAAATTACATCTGGTTTTTCTGTACGATATTTCATACACAATTCTTAATCTAGCTTCTTGATTGTGTGGTAATTTGGACAAAAATACAGGGTGTCTTTACTTTTTTGGTCCTCTAAACACCTAATTTTGTTCTGGTTGTTCTGTACAGTACAGTATTTCATACCCAAGGCTTAATTTAATTAATTAAATTTTTTTATCAAACAGTATGTCAGACAGAGAGGTGGCAGGCCCTTCACATGCCTCGGTGAGGCCAGAACTGACGGTGTCATCTAGCGGCTGTGTGTTGACCAGCAACCCGGTTCTTGATTGGTTGACTAGATCATCCACTTCCTCCAAGATGATATCTGACAACCCCAGCCAAGAGTTGGTGGGAACGTGAGACACATTCCTTAGTTGACTTAGCCCGGGAGCGGGTCAGCGGCCCTCACCTGTCCTCAACCCGTCTCTGTCCCGTTTGGTTCCCTCAGCCAGAGATCTACTATGTGGTCTGGGCTCAGTGCCACTATACAAACTCTTTAAGGACAGTCAGCAGCTACTTGGCAGCAAAGAGGTGGGGCAGACATCCGCTGCTTCTTGCAGTAGACGGGAAAGTAGTGATTTGAAGAGTGGCATGGGTGGTTATGTTGCAAGCAGTCAGGCTCTGCATACTGAGACCGTTGAGGAGAATAGCAGTGATGGTTGAAGCAAGGGCTTCATCATCATCGTCGGGAGAAGAGGTTGTCAGCTTGCATGTCAGGCAGTGGCACAGCCAGCAAGTCGGTAGTGTGCCTGTGAGTCAGCAGGGTGGCAGCAGTGCGTGGTCAGGAGCCAAGTAGCCACGGGGTAGAAAACCTGCTTCGGAGGTCCAAGAAAGTAGCAGCACAGGGGCTCAGTGAAGCAGGCGCGTTAGTAGTCACTCAGTGCGGAGCGTTGGCGGTAAAATCACCTACTTAGCGGTGTGGCAGTTTTTTGTTAAGACACCAGAAGAGCCGAACATGTTATTATAATATATATATAAATTTTAATACAATATATATATATATATAATATATATATGAAATCTGGGGGCTAAAGTAAAGCGGGGAAAGGGGAAGCTAACTTTGGGGGACCCCCTGTGTGTCCCCAAACTGAAAGTTTAAAACCATCCAGGGCCCGGGGAAGAAACGTTCAGATGTGAGGGGTCCATCCTCCCGCCTAAAGAAAACAGATTTAGCACCCATTGGCAACGCATCCCATTTCAGCCAGTAAAGGCTCCCAACCCCCTCTGCCGAAGCAACTGTTTGTCTTTTCCCAAATCATCCCCCCGTCCAGATCCCCCTGCTCCTTCCCCATTTCAGGGGCGTCAGCAGAAAAGTTAAAACGAGGTTTTGGGAAAAGAAAAAACAAAAAGCGCCCAAAACCCCTGGGGTTGCAAAACCCTTTGGACTGTGCTCCGGGTCCAATTTTTTTGGTAACTGCAGTCCGTCCCTTTCCAAGGGGTGGACCCCTGCACCTTTCAAAAGAAACTTTGGCTTTTTCCCGAGCCAAAGGTGGGAGATTTCCCAAAACCTTTAATTTCTTTTCCAAAAAGGCAGTCCCCAGCCTTTAAAAAATATGTAAACAAAAGGTGGGCTAGCCCCTTTGACTTATTTTTTTTTTTTCCAAGGAACGGGGCAGGGAAAGTGGGGAGCGTAACAGGGTCAGGGCCCTACATGTCCTTTACCCCCAGGGGGTAAAAATGTGTTTCCTGCCCAGCCACCCCAAAAACTTGGCCGGAAAAGCCGTTTCTCCCCCAAACGTTGTCACAACCTGCCCTACCCAATGTCTGCCACTTCCCCACCCCCCACCTCAGCCCCCAAAAAGTCTAAGTGTTACCCCCCCCATAAAACCCAAACATGTCCCGGACACATTTGGGGGTCACGCAGTTCTCCCAACCCGGGTTTGCCTGGGCCCCGGAACACGAAGTCACCCCGGGGGAGGAACGCCCGGCCCATGCAAAAGAAATCGTTTGTTTGGCTTTCTCTGTCCCAAAATGAAATGGGAACCAGGGGTGAAAAACAAGGGAAGGCCAAATGTTTTTCCCATGCGAAACCGGGGAAAGAGATAAAACCCATGCCCCCGGGAAAAAGGGCCCCTGTGTTCAATCTATTTTTGAAAAGGTGCCTAAGTTTTCCCCCCCTTCCTGCAAAACACCCAATTTCCCTAAAAAGAAAGCAAAAACCCTCCTTGGTTGCGGGGGCAGAACAAACTCCCCCAACAAAAGCGTTTGGGGATTTTCCCCCCCTTTGGGAATTCCAGCCCCCAAATATTTTTAGACCCCTGTATGAAAACCAGAAAGGACCATTAAAAATTTTTTGAGATGCAATGGCCCGGAGTCCCCCCCCTTTGTAAAAAAATGTAATGTCAGCCAGGGGCCCAGTTCAGGGCTGACACCTGCCGTTTGCTCGGGCCCCTTTGAAGGGGCCCCGTTATTTGTCAGTCGCCGGGCCCCTACGGGAAAGAATAACAAAATTTCCATGCTTCTTTTGTCCGGGAACAATCTAAAAAAATCTGTCTGGACAGGAGACTTGCTCCTACATCTAACGGCCACATGAGCCCGGTTGGGCTGAAGTAAAGGGAAGAGGGGGAGGAATTGGGAGCAAAACCCTTGTCTGGTTAAAAATTTGGGGTTTTTTTAATCGGGTGACGGAGAGGAGGTTTCGGGGGAAGCATCCGGAGGGGGTAGAGGGAGTTGAGGAAGATGAGGCAGATGTTTCCAGAAGCCCCGGGGCAGTTTTACATGGTGGGCCAGGAGGCAGGGACCCCCCTAAGAGTCCCCTTCCCATTTATTATTTGGGGCAAACCCCCCGTGTTGCCTATTTGGCCCGGGGCCCCAAAGTGACAGCCGAAATGGGCCCCCAAAATCCGGCGGGGGATTTATTTCGGGCTGTCCACCCTCTTGGACCCTCCCCGGGGTTTTAAAATGGGTCCCTTTTTTACCAGCTGGCAAGGGAGGAAAAACGGAAATACTATAGGAAAAAACCCCTGTGTGGGTCAGTTGGCCCCCCTGCATAAGGTGCTCCATCGTCCACCCCCTTCTGCGGGTTCTTCCCGGGGGGTTCCTCATCGCTCACGTACCACTTCCAGGCTGCTGTGGGAGGGGGGGGGGGGGTAGGAGCTTTTAAAAAATCTCAATAAAGCAGAAAGCCTAAGTCGGGAAAGCCCGTTGGTGAACAGCTTCTTTCACCCGCCAAGTGAGGGAGAAAACCAAAACAGCGCGGGAAACCGGGGAGCAGACTCAAAACCCAGGTGGTGGCCTTTTTGGGACAGCACCTGCCACCCCAATTTAAAACCCGGGAGGGGACTAGGGGGCACCAAAAATTTGATGTGGGGCCGAAAATTTCTGATTTGTAGTGAGAAGCTGTCCTCCCCGGGCCCAGTAGTGTGGAAATCAGAGGGGTGTTCAGTGGGGGGGGGCCCATGGGTTACCCCAAGGATAACCTGCTTGTCCCCCCCGAAATGGGGAAAAGGACGACCTCTGTCAAGATGAATCCGGCGGGGATCGGCCAGGATTTCCACAACCAATCCCTTATGCAAAAATTTTTGGGATCACCCATAAACCCCTCCCCCAAAAAACTTTGAAAATGATTTTTTTTCCCTAACACCCTCCCTCACCCCACTATTTTGATGGTTTGACCCCTTTGCCTAAACCCAAAAAACGCTGCCGTTGCTCCATCGCCCCCCAACCCTTTTTTTACCAGGAACTGGAAGGGGCCACCCCAACCCCAAACTCGTCTTTGTGCCTCTCTGGCCCTAATGCTACCTGCTGCCCCCAAAGCCCCAAAACTCTGTCATTTCCCAAACACTCTGCCTCATGCGGGTTGCTGCTCCCGGGCTACCTTCACCCCTCTTTTCATTATGCCACCCCTGGGGCCTACCATGTTGTTTGCCACCTCCCCAAAATTTGTCATTTTCCCACTCTCTGACCTCATGTTTGCTCCCTGCTGTCCCCTTTCCCCTTTGCGCATTCGGGCCATGTGGGCCCTGATGTGGCGGCCACCCCCCAAATTGTGTCATTGTGCCCCCCTGTGGGTTTCCCGGGATTTTGCTGCCACCTCCCAAATTTTGGGTCATTGTGCCACCCATTAAACCTCTTTGCTGCTCGCTTTTGGGTTCCCATCACCCTCCACACTGTTTAATTTGTGAACTCTGGGGGCTCCTGATGTTGCGGCCCCCTTTTCCAAAATTTTTGGTCTTTTGTCCCCAACTCTCAAAACCAAAAAACCCTGCTGCTTTTATGCCGTCACCTTCCACACTGTTTTCATTGTCCCAACTCTTTTGGCTCCTTGTTGTTTCCCACCTCCAGAATTTGTCATTTTTGCCACTCTGGGGGCCCTACTCATGCTTTTCCCCAACGACCGATGTGTAAATGGAACCCATTGCATTTCCCAATGCTGTTTCCACCCCTCCCCCCACTCTAAAAACTTTAAAGACAAATTTTTGGGGTTTTCCCCCTTTTTTTAATCTGCCCCAAAAGGGAAATAAAAAAGGGATCGGATTGTCTAAATGTTAGCTAGCCAAAAGCGGGAGTGGATATAGAACACAAAAAGACATGCAAATATCCCAATTTACGGGTCATCCCCTTTTTGGAACAACTCCTGTTTTTTTTTGGGCTCTGGAAATGCTGAAGGGTTTTTTACCAATTGAAAGCGGACACTAAAGGATAAAGGGAAAGGGAAAAATGTTTTAAGATGTCAAGGGCCCAAAATTTACGCCGACCCCCCTCCACCTTTCGGGGGGTTTCTCATGTAAAAGCTTTTAAAAACAAAACGGTTCTGCATAATCTGGAAATATCGATGTCGATGAAAAGGAGTACGCTTTTTGACCTAAAAGTAGGATCTTGCCCTCAGCTGGGTTCTTTAAACCCTTGGCCCTGTACTTTTAACCTTTGCCCAGGCTGTTTCCCTTTGCTTCCCCTTATTTGGTCGGTTTTTCCCCCTGTAAGTCCCCAGGGTTTGAAGAGAGGGCCCGTCAGTGCGTTTCATACTAAAATCAGCATTGAAAAGGAAAGCCCAAAATCCCTCCCAAATGCAATTTGAGCAGGGCTGTAAGGATACCCCCCGCGACCCGGGCCTGAGTGTCGCGGGCGCATCTGTGCCCCCTTTTCTGGGGGACCGGGGGGACCCCACGGGACCATGCAAGGGGCAGCGGGGGGCCCCCGTGCCTGCATTTGCCTGACCGCGCAAATTTCCTTTTGCTCTCTCCCCCTGCGGGCTGGAAGGGTGCCATGCACCCCCCTTGGGTAGGGGAAAAACTATTTTTTTGGGAAAAATTTGGGAACCAGCAATAAATTTTTTTAGACTTTTCCCCCTTCTTACAAGGGGAAAAAAAACAAAACCTGAATCACATGGAAAAAGTAAAAGTATCAAAAAGTTTTTCCCCACATAAGTGCATGTTTTTTGAAGTGATTTTTTTTTTCCAAAAGAGGTAAAAAAATGCCCCTTTTTTGGGGAAAATGGGTTTAAACCGAAAATTCTCTTTTCCCACAAAAATGTAACAAAAAATAAATTTAGATTGGGGTCTTTTTGATGACGTTCCCTTTTTGGCTGGGGAACCATGCACCAAATACCCTGGTCTGAAGGGGATTAAAAAAATGTGAAAAATTCCCTTAGAAAACACCTGGTTTTTAGAAACTTTCAATTTAATAGAAACACTTACAATAAAAAAAGGGTAGAAATTTAAAAATAACAAAAAGGCCTTAAAAAAATTTTTAAAAAGGGGAAAAAAAAAACAGCTTGATGCAAAAGTATATCATTTGAGGTGGGGTGTTTTTAAGTTGGGTAAAAAGCAAACACTGAAGCTTTTATTTTCCCCTCAAAAAATTTGGGGGAAAATTCCCCGGGACAAAAACTACCATGAAGTTTTTTTTAAACATCCCCAAACATTTTTTTGGGCTTTGAAAAAAAGTTTTTTTTTTTGGTTTTATTTTTTTAATTGAAGTTTGAAGTGGATATGATTTGAAAAGATAACAACTTAGATGCCCATTTTCTATTTTTTTTCCCAAATTTTATCTGTGGGTTTCACTGGGTTTACCCCTCCCTGCACTTTTATTTAAAGTGTCGGCAGAAATTTTAAGGGCAATTTTTTATTTTTAAATTTCTAGAAGGGTAGGTTATACTAGCTTTTTGTTTGTTATTTCCCTTTTTTAAGTGAACGAAAATTGCTTTTTTCCCTTCCCCTAGAAGTTTCCTGTCAAGTTGCCATGGTGATGCCGATGTACAAAATTTCGGGACTTTTATTTTGGGAAAATCAAAAAAGGGATAAAAGCTTTGGCCCCAATTTTCCCCAGAATTTGCTTTAAAAGGATGAAATAAACATGGCTACGGGAAAAACGTGGGGAACTTTTTTTTGGGGGGGAAAAAAAAACTATTGTCCCCCTTGTTTTTGCTATGCTTTTTTTTATGACTAAAAGGGTTCTTACAATTTGAAAAAAAAGGAAAAAAGCTTATAAAATTTATTTTTTTGAGAGTAACACAAAGATGTTTCATGAAATTGTGTAAACAGTAATAAAATAAGTTACATAAACATAAGAAACTTGAATTACAAAATTAACATTGAAAACAAAGAGTGAGTAAAAAAGTGTAAAATTTAATGGCACCATTAAAACAAATAGGAATACATTTTCACACAGAGATCCCCACATTGGTAAGTGCTACTTACAAGAGCTCTTTACTCTGGGGCAGGGGTGTAGCTACAAGAGGTGCAGAGATAGTAGTCGTTAACAGACCTTGGAGCCTGAAAGGGTCCAAAGGCCCCTCGGGACACTTAAAAAGGACACCCAAAAACAAAAATGTCATTTTGGTGGGGGCACTTTTTTATTTGGGAAATTGGGGCCAGAACAAAAAAATTTACGCCATAAAATTTTTAAAAAAGCCAAGTCCTGAATAACCCCCCCTTTCTTTGGGCCAAATTTGTAAAGAGGCCCTTTTTAGAGCATATAGACAGGGATAGGAAACTGCAGTGTATAATTCCATTTTTTGTGAAACTTGTCCCAGAAAAAACATCTTGACCCCAAAACCCTATTGGGACGCCCTTACCTTAAAATTCTTTTTTAAAATCATATCCAAATACTACTTTGTTGGGTGGAGTTTCATCACAGTTGTATTTTCTCTAATTTTGAACATAAATGAATAAGGTACATGTAAAACACTGTTATCCTCTTGCTTTGACATACTTCTAGATTGCTATCAATGTTACTACAGGACAGTATTTATTCCCTGACGACCAGCTTTTAGAAGCTTCAGAAAACTGATAACTATAAGGAAAAATATATACTCCAAATATTCACAAAAAGCTGTCCATAAGGTCCTCCTTACTACACAAAAACAACATAAAAGCAGCTGAAAACAGAGTAGACCAACTGGGACAAAAAAGGGTTATGGATTTTGGTTTTGCCACAGAGTCAGTTCATACCTGCTTTATCCAGCTTCAGTTTTTAGTGTGCTCAAAGGCGGGGGGTGTATAATTTGTTTGAACTGCATATCATGGAGAACTATGGATTACGCCTCCTCTCCCCGCTCATACAATCCTATCGTTTTGTACACACGGGGAGATAAGTGACATGACACTTATTTGCGGCACTGTCGTGCCGCGAGTAATGCATTCCTATGGGGCCGACAGACTGCTGGCCCCCCCGCGCCTCCGGAGTACGGGCCCCCAAAGCACACAAAGTATTTTGGCGCGTACTCTATGAGCCGCAATACATTGTGTGAACTTAACCTTATTATTAAGTAGTACAAAGGTGGATGTAGAATGACAGCACCTGAATTTGAACACTTCCTCAGCAGAGAGTTAGTGTGTGTGACTACTAAGCAGGGAAGAGACTGACAGTTGCTGCCTGAGAGGAGAGGTGATGTGTGAGCATTTGCAGCAAGACTGAGGAGCTCTCATCTCTGTTTGTATCCCTTGGAGGAGAAGAGCTGTACATTATGGATCACTAAGGCAGCAGCTTAACCAAAAATGGTGCAGAATTTTTAATAATGATGGATGGTGAAAATGTTTACTATTTAATTTACAAGTTTCAACTGTCAATTTTACTTCATAGTATGAGCGGCCGCTTAGCTCTGAGACGCCATCTTGGCCCGTCTCCGGGGTTTCTCGCTTGGCTTTTTGGGATCGCCATCCTTGGTAGAACAATCTTGGCACAAATAACCTTCCACACGGAGGAATGTTTCAAACTGTCCTCAGCCAGTTTTATTGCGGCACACAATTACAGAAAACACAAATCATAAAAATAAAACCTTGGCCGTCTGGCCTCTAACTATACCCAAGGTACGTCCCTCACTACCTGTGGACTTGACCTACTGCCAGCGCCACAACCACGTTTTCCAGCCACTGCTGGATTCGGCTTCCTGAAGGCAGCCACCTGCGTGCCTCAAGCTCTTTTCCCGCTCTTCTGTTGCTCCACGCTCAGGTGGTAGACCACGCCCCCAGATCAACTGGAATTACTAGGCTTTTATAGGCCTCCGAGATGTCCAATATTGGGCTGGAACCCAGGGACCGGGAATGCGGGGACACCCAAACCCACCCGACATATAGCTGTCCCGGAAGAGCCACCCCATAACTAGCTCCCTTGCAGCTATTCTAGCCGCTACCGTAAGTGACAGTAATATGACACTGACACAAACTAGGTGGCTTTTCCCCACCAAGCCCAGTTCCTCGGTGGCGCATCTACAGAAGGTCTCCGGCCCATAGACCCTTAGTGGCAGGACCATGCGACTACCCACCCCGGTCGCCTTGTCACATATCCCTCCCCCTAAATAAAGCCCGTAGGGCTTTCTCACATTGCCCAGGCCCCCTCCGGGGTCAAAGCTCCTATTTTGGGGCAACGTCTTCCCTACATCCTTAGGGGCAGAGACAACATTGGTCACGTACATAACTGTAGGCTTATCCCATGCATTCACCCTATAACGGGCAACAGACTGGTCATAGCCACTTTTTACAGGTGGCACCATCCATGCACGCTCTGCACCAAGAATGTCATCACCCTCAGCCCGCATGCTGACATTCACGGGGTTTTACTATTGACAACTCTACTACCAGCGCAATCAGACTTTGTAGGCTGCTTACACACACCAATTACTTTGGCATTGTGCCCCTGGGCAGTGTTTTCACTATCTTGGGTCTCGCATAAGCAAGAAGGCCCCTGGTTTGTTCCCAGTAACCATACTAGGGGTTTATCGGGAAGCTGTAAGAAACAGCCCACTTCTAGGGTCTCTATCCACCATGGCCCCTAGGGCTGCACCTGAGTCAAAACCTGCTACCTCTTGGTCTGCAGGATTATAATGAGACCCAAACTTCTCTTCATCACCAGGCCTCTGGTCCTCACTGACCATCTCCTGTCTCTTCAAGTCAGATACAGCTTCACATTTCACTGGACCCTGAAGCTCTGCCTCTGGGCTACTTGCTGTCACTTGGTTCCTTTCAGAGGAAATCTGGTCTCCCTTACTGACCACCTCAGTGATGATACCCTCAACTGCATTTATGACTGACTGTGGCACCATTTCCCTCTGTGCCATCCATAACTGCTGGTCAAGGGCACAGGGTTATTGAAAGACACTCCCTACATCTGGGAGACCTCTCCTGATAATCTCAGTTCTCTTTACTGGGTGAGTTTTTAATTCTGAGGACTCGCTGAGCCCTCCATACACCTGGCTCACTGGCAAAGGGAAGACCACATTCATAGCCTGTTTCTGTTTTTTCATGCAATTTCCTTGCAAGAGCACAGGGTCGCTGGCACTCACATGGGCCCTTTTACAGACGCCCCGGGTATTTGACTTGTGGTGACCACTTGGGAGGTTTATATTGTACTACAGGGGTCAAAATAATTTTGCACGTTCTGCTATAAAGACCTCCCCAAAATCAGCAGGCATGCTAATGGTTTCAGCGTCACCCATTGGCGACCTCTATAGACACTTTATCTGCCATGTTTGACCTTACCTGGCATCTCACCAGTGACAGGGGGATATCTTCCCCTGTCCCACCTCTCACTAGGGCTTTCTAGCAGCAGCCCACTCTGCATGAATGGGTGGAGATGTTTCTTTCACATCCCCCGGTCATCTCAAAGGGAGAACTCCCCGCTTCTTACCTGGGATACTTCTATGGCTTTCTCAACATCAAATTCAATCAATAAGCTGGAGGCAATGGCAGACACATTTATACATGGGACATCAATCATAGCCGGGTCTGCTTTTTACCTTTATAGTTCTCCTCCTCATACACCACTCTGGCCGTGTTCACTTTTAGGCAACTCAGTCACCTTTTTACCCTCCGTAGGTTCAACGGACCCCTTGTTCAAAACGCTACCCATCTGCCTTTTCGCCCCAAACCATAGGACATAATCCTCTGGGGACACTGTTAATATGTTTTCTCCATCACCTGTAGGGAAAATTCATCAGCTGCCTCAAACCAGGCACTTTTTTACCATCTGGGGATTTAAAACCCCACCACCTGCCCCTCACTAGGGTTCAAGCATACACCCAGCTCTGGTGGTGTCTTGCAGCTACTCCTTCCATCACTGCAGTCTTTGTGACCTGGCAGAAAAAGCTATTGGCAACACAGCAACCATTGAGGCAAGTGGAATCCGTGAACTAAAAGTCTCAGCACACATTTTCTCTACACAGGTATCTGAGGTCTCATTCATGAGGCATAAATCTCACCCGATCCGGAAAACACCCTCATTTTAAACTAGTCTCCTCACACAGTGTGGAGAGAAAAACATTCTCAGAACTTCCAAGCTGCACACTGAGAATAAAGGCTCCTCTCTGGAAACAACAGCAGTCAAAACGAACTGGTGGCCTTCAATCCCTGGGCCCGATTTTTCCTGCGACTTGCGACTTCCATCAGGTACAAAGAGTTTGCTGGGGTCCCAAAGGTAGACACCTTTGTCAACTGCCCTCCAGACACTCCGCACACATCTGTAGCATACTCACATTTTACAGGTTTCCACTTTCAGGGGATGCAGAGGACACCTTATTGCTAGGGGGGAAAAACATTAGCTCCTCCTGAGTCTGTACTGTTACCCTGTCTCCATATTGTCATGTACCCCAGAACACAAATTCTCTGCTAATCTCCTAGCACAGTTAATCAGACCTCTAGGGGCACACCTGAGCTTGTTTGCTCTACTCCGTAATAGCTGCAGCACCCGTGGTTACTTGTTCACACAGTGCAGTAGCTGGGGCTAGCTTTGTGGTGCCACTAACCTCCCCTGCCAGATTTTGTGACATCACTACTAGATACATTTTTCTTCTGATTAGCATTTTCAAATGGCACATTATTCCTACTACAGTTTGTAACAGAGTCACCGTCCCCCACAGGTAATGCAGCCTGGGAGACACTGAGTTCATAGTGCACAGTCCTGCTGCTCTCAGCACTCTTTTCCTGTATACTCCTCAGGGGGCAATTCCCAGGAAAAGTCCCTTCCTTTGCCTGATAACTTTGCGGTTGCCCACAAGTGCCCAAAATGTGGGAAGTCTCTGCCAAGTAAGAACCCGGACTGCAAGTTCTCACACACCTCTAGCCAATGGGCGACAGTCCCACAACAGGTCTCAAAGTACATTGGAACAGTCTTACCCGTTTTTTGGTCGAGTCTTCATACCGGGTGCGATGTCTGGGTGCACCTGGAGACATCTTGACGGCAAGTCCATGTCCACCCACAGTGGGAGATCATCCACCAGCAGCCAATGCATCCGTGGCAGCACATCCTCTGGCCTGCAGATCACCGGACCCTCAGAAGCAGATCTTGCTCTATGGCTCACCCAGCACAGCTCCTCCTGCTGGCCCGTGGCGGTGCTCGGTTGCTGCGATTTGTTGCGCCCCTTGGATTTTCCCTTGGACGGGGGGGACTGGCTTTGGTCGGTCAAGGTACTGTGGCCCTGCCGGCTGGGTGGTCATCCGGGGCCACCAATCAAAGATGTCCTCCATGGCAGATGTCCTGCTCCCCCTGATGCAGTCTCTTCAGACACCCAAAAACTGCTGCGGGTGTGTCTCTCTTCAGAAAAACCTTTGCTCATCCAGAGCGAACATCCAGCAGTCCTAGGTAAACTGCAGCAGTCCTATGTAAACTGTTTTTTTTTTCTCTGCCCCCACTTTGTGCACGTGCCACATATAATGTGCCAACCCGGTCTAGTCAGTGCCAATTATGCCCGCATCCTCCACCATATGTGAGCGGCCGCTTAGCTCTGAGACGCCATCTTGGGCCCGTCTCCGGGTTTCTCGCTTGGCTTTTTGGGGTCGCTGTCCTTGGTAGACAATCTTGGCACAAATAACCTTCCAACCGGAGGAATGTTTCAAACTGTCCTCAGCCAGTTTTATTGCGGCACACAATTACAGAAAACAAAATCATAAAAATAAAACCTTGGCCTCTGGCCTCTAACTAATACCCAAGGGAGTCCTCACTACCTGTGGACTCGGCCTACTGCCAGCGCCACAACCACGTTTTTCCAGCCTCTGCTGGATTCGGTTCCTGAAAGGGAGCCACCTGCTTGCCTCAGCCTCTTGGGGCCAGAGCTCTCTTCCCAGCTCTTCTGTTGCTCCACTCCCGGTGGTAGACCCGCCCCAAGATCAACTGGAGTACTAGGCTTTTATAGGCCTCCAGAGATGTCCATATCTGGGCTGGGAACCCAGGGACCTGGAATGCGGGACAGCCACCCACCCGACACTATAGCTGTCCCGGAAGAGCCACCCCATAACTAGCTGCCTTGCAGCTATTCTAGCCGCTACCGTAAGTGACAGTAATATGACACTGAAACAAAATAGGTGGCTTTTCCCCACCGAGCCCAGTTCCTCGGTGGCGCATCTACAGAAGGTCTCCGGCCATAGACCCTCTAGTGGCAGGATCATGCGATTACCAGCGGTCGCCTTGTCACAATAGCAAAACCCTTTCAAGGGAGAAAGAGGAAGACCTAGAGCTATAAGAGCTATAGAGCTATAAGGAAATATAAAACCAACACTGATGTGAGTAGTAATTTGCATTTTCCCCAGTATAAGGCTCTTGTTTAATTTCAATGATGAAATCAGAAAGGATTAGAAAAACAGCTATTACTGTAGCAAAAAAAGAGAAGTGTTACAATACTTTCTGATTTGATAATATTACTCCACTAGTCACTTGCCCTGCCTAAATAGCTGTGTTGCTTATATTGCATGTGTATATCAGCATGCATAAAATATACAGTGTATTTGCACCAGTATTAAGTATACAGTGCGTGTGTGTGGCATTATAAATTATACAGTGTGGATGCAGAAGCCTATGTCTTCTAGATTTAAGAACCAAACATTTTGCACTTTCATTTGTGTAGAAAAATATAACTTTTAGAATAACATAGTAAAAAATACGGGCTGTGGAATTTCTTACTTCTCAATAGTCCCTAGAAGAGATAGGAAAGATGAGAAAAACAATTTAGTCTGAAGTTACCAATTTCAGTCCAAGTGAATTGATTTATCAACCTCATGTCTTGATCCTGTTTCATTTCTCTAATTATACTGCTTGATATTTGTGTGTTTATGTAAAAGCTATACTGAAAGTCATTCTGTGTGAAGTGCAAATTATTGAAAGTGAAATAATCAAAATAAATGTTGTAGTATATAAAGAATGTTGGATCAATGGCATGTATTGAATATCTTTTCAAGTTTTTTAGCTTTGTACATTTCTAATTTTTAAGAATGAATATAGAAATTTCTGCATCTTTACAAAAGTCTTGAATTGCAGTCATATTAGAGTAATCTATAGAAAAGCACACTTTTGATAGCATATTGATCCATACGACATAAAATTTAAACTGTCAATTTTCCTAGAGAACCTTAAAGTGAAAATATGGGATTACAGTAGAAAGGGAAAGCAATAAATATGACTATAGAAGAAGCTAAAGAGAGGAAGACATTGTAAGAAATAAATAAGGTTTATGTTTGGGGAAAGGCATCTAAGCAAATGTCATTCTGGAGCTGAGGCAGGAGTAAAACAAATGTCACAACACTGAGAATAGAACAGTAAAGGTAATTTAATAAGTTAAATAAATCAATTCTCTATGGTTGGTAATTTAAAAAATAATGTGAAGAACAAACCAGACCAAAAGAAGTGCAATATTTTTATAAGAAACATTTTAGGCTTACATGCATAAAACATAGGCCAAGGATCAAAGCATTATCCTGAGGGTGCTTTAAGACAGTAGCTAGTTCAAAATAGGTACACCATGTAGATGTATGAAGATATATACATCATGGTTGCTCCACTAAGAGTTAAAAATATTCAAATAAGCTCAGGGAAAAGAGGCAGTATAAAAAAAAAAAAAACTATTGTCACGTCAAGGGAGGTACAGTGAGCCCTGACTGGAATCCAGCTCACTGTCCCTGCCTACTTGACATGCTGCCTTAGGTGGCAGCTGCCAACTGGGCGACAGTCCCTGTGCTGCTAGAGTGCTGGGGCCGTCAGGAGGAACAAAGGTCAAACAGTCCGGGTCAATAACAAATCAGGAACGCCAAGCCACAAATCAGAACCAGAGAGAAAAGGTCAAATGCGAAAGGGAGCGAGGTGCAAAATCGGAGCGCAAGACAGGGTCAGGAAAACAAGAAGTGGTCTGGTACACGGATAAGCAAACAAAAACTATATGCACAGGTAATGAAGGCAGCCAGGAGAATATCACAGGCGCTGCACTCAGCCTGCAGAAAGTTTAAATGTGATTCCCGGACACCGACCCTGTAGCTGATTGGAGCGGTCTTCAGGTCCTCCCATTGGCTGGTGCGACATGCCCCCTGTCCAGAGTGGCTGGGTCTCTGTCACTCACAGAGTTGCCAGCAGACTGTCTATCTGGGTGGGGTTGCAAATCAGCTGTGCCCCCATTGCCGCATCATTCCTGCTTTGCCTACGTCAAGATGATTCTACGTTGGGGCAATATGCCACTAAGTTCCACACTTTGGCCTGGAATAAGAAAGCTCTCATAGCAGCCTTCTGGGAAGGCTTCACTGGGTGAATCAAGGACAAGCTGACTGGCCGTGATCTTCCTTCTACTTTGGATGACCTCATCGCTCTGCCTCTAGAACTGATTTTTGTTTTGTAGAGAGACAACTTGAACTTCACCAGCAAAAACTCTTCCCAGCCATGCAGATTTCCTCAACTCCCACCTGTCTTTTAAAGACCCCCACTGTCACCACCGATGTATTCTCACGATGAAACTATGCAAGTGGAGAAACTTCATCTAACAGAGAAAGGATGCAGTCTGAATCTCTGTTGCAGTAAGGAACATGTTTGAGAAACTGCCCTGTTCGTCCTCAGAGGTTCCGGCACCTAGGCTTTGTGGGACAGGAGCTCCTCGGCAAGGATGCATCCTCTCAACTCTTGACAATGCTGTCACTATCAGCATTCTACCTGGTCTCAGTTTTCAAGTCATTGCCTTCCTGGACTCTGGCCCCATAGGAAACTGATTTTTTATGGTACAACCCACTTCTCTACCTACGCTCTCGACTTAGCTTCCAGGTCTTTCTATTCCATACTAGGAATTTGCTGATTTCTTTTGTGAGAAGCAAGCAAAGACCCCTCCACCACATTAGTCCTATAACTGGTCTACTGACCTCATGCCTAGCACAATGCCTCCACACAGAAGAATATATCCTCTACGAACTATTATTGGCCTACTCTTGCTCAAGAAGTCAAAGATTTAGTTTCTGCTTGCTCTACCTGTGCCCGTCACAAATCTTCTCATCTGTGCACTAGATCCAGGCCATGTCAGCCTACATCACAGAGAGCCTGCTAAAATGTTTCATTCACAAGTCGTCCTCTCCTGCCAGTGCTAGTTTCTTCTTTATGGAAAAAATAATCTCAACATACCCCTGCATTTATTACCAGAGCTCAAATAAATTTACTGTCAAGAACCAATATCCTTTACCCCTAATCTCTGAGCTTTTTGATCATTTATGGGGGACTAAGATCTTTACCAAGCTTGATTTACAAGGGGCCTATTACTTTATTCGTATCCAAGAAGGAGACTAATGAAAAATTGCCTACGACACCCATGATGGGCACTCAGAGTAGCTAGTAATGTCTTTTGTCTCTGCAACACTTCAGTGGTCTTTCAAGACTTCATGTAGATCTTCTGGGACTTTCTATATTCTTGTCTCATGGTCTACTTCGACGATATCCTGCATAAATTAAATCATGGTCCTCCAAAACACAGCATATCATTTCTCCAGAATGTCTGATCTACAAAGCTCCCATTAACCCTCCAATGGATCTCTCCCGGGAAAGCCTTCGTATGTCCAGACACCTGTAACAAATCTGCTATAAAAAGAAATCACTTTCATATACTGGTTTCTTGCTGCAAATTTGATTGAGTGCTCAAAAGTTCATAGTTCCAGTTTTGGGGGTACAGCTAGTGCTAAAGACAATTAGAGCAAATCTGCTATACAAAGTAATCGCTTTCAAATACTGGTTACTTGCTGCAAATTTTATTGAGTGTCCAAAAGGTCATTGCTGGTTTGGTGGTCATGATACTGTAGAAGACACTGTTAGTAAGTGTCCCATTGAAAAAAAAAAATCTTATTTCAAACACTAATTTCTTCTTGAATATTTTATTGAGTGTCAAAAAGGTAATTTTTGCTATAGATTTATAGCTTTTGCTATGGCAATTTTAGGCAAACTACTGCTGGAACAGGTAAACGACTTTACCTGAGCCAGAAATGTCATCTTAGCGCTAGAATGCGCCTGATTTATGACCCGCAATCAGGCTCATTCTATGCTATTATAATGCGCATTAAATTTGGCGTATAAATGCTAAAATTCATGTCGCCCCAACTATCTGCTTCAGTGATAGGGGAAGAGGGGCTGGTTAAGGGAACATATTAAAAAACCCACTCCTTTAAAAGGTTAATCATTGCATAACATTGCATAGCATGAATGAATAATGTAAATGGATCAAAATTGGTTCACATTTGCTTCAGAGCTTCTGTTCAGAACTTTCATTGGAAGTTTTTACATCTCTGCCTTTTAAGAGCCATATTTTTTTTATTTTACCATAATATAGCTTTATAGTTTTTGTGTTACAATTCAAATTCCCATACAATGTATTCTAAAGCCAACAAAAAAATTTGTGGGATGGAATTTAAAAAAAACATACAATTTAGTAATTTTGTATTGGTGGTGGTGTGGTATAAATGATAGAATATCTTTATTCTGTTGGTTGTAAAATTCCACCCATTCCCAATTTTTATAATTTTCAATGTTTTACTAGTTTTGAAAACAAAATGTCAATGTTTGTTTCTGCATCACACGGCTATAAGAGGCACATATGAGGGGTTACATATGTGTGATGCCTCCGAGCAGTACGTTTAAATGTCACATACATGTAAAGGTACCGCTCAGATCCATTACATAGATGTAACCTTATGCAGGAGGGGGCTTTGAGTGGCACATATGAGGGGTTACATACAGTATGTGTAATGCCTCCCAGCAGTACCTTTACATGTCACAAACATGTAAAGATACCACTCAGAGCCATTACATAGATGTAACCAGGCCCAGACTGGCCATATACTTAACCAGGCTTGCGCCGTGGTCCATTAGGGTCCAGGTTGCCACACCGGTTGGGAGCGTCCACTGGTTGGCTGTTGATTCCTCCATGTGAGCCCCGAGTACCAGCGCCGGTCTGTGGCACAGCTTCAGGGGTCGCGGTGGTCGTATAGATTTTTTTTATCTATCTACGTGGCTAATTACTAGGGGCAGCCCTATCTGCCTGACTAGTTACTAGGGGCAGCCCGATATACCTGGCTAATTACTGGGGGCAGCCCTATATACCTTGCTAATTACTGAAGGCGACTCTATCTACCTGGCTAATTACTGGGGACAGCCCTATCTACCCTATTTATTACTGAGGGCAGCCCTATATACCTAATTAGTGGGGGCAGCCCTATATACCTGGCTAATAACTGGGGGTTGCCCTATCTATCTGGATAACTACTGTGGGTGGCCATATCTACCTAATTACTTGGAGTAGCCATATCTACCTGACTAATTACTGAGGGAAGCCCTATCTATCTGGCTAATTACTGTGGGCAACCATAAATACCTGGTTAACTTCTGGGGGCAGCCTTATCTACCTAATTACTGGGGACAGCCCTATCTACCTGGCTAATAACTGGGGGTTGCCCTATATATCTAATTACTGGGGGATACCCTATCTACCTGGCTTATAACTGGGGGTTGCCCAATATATCTAATTACTGGGGAATGCCCTATCTACCTGACAAATTACTAGGGACAGCCATAGCTATCTAATTACTGGAAATGGCCCTATCTACCTAATTACTGGGGGTGGCCCTATATGCCTTGTTAACTACTGGGGGCAGCCCTATCTACCTAATTACTGGGAACAGCCCAATCTACCTGGCTTATTACTGGGGCAGCCCTATTTACCTAATTACTGGGAGCAGCCCTATCTACCAAATTACTGTGGGTGGCCCTGTCTATCCATCTAATTACTGAGAACAGCCCTATGCACCTGACTAATTACTGGGGGCAGCCCTATCTACCTGGCTAATTACTAGGGACAGCCATAGCTACCTAATTAATGGGGGTGGCCCTATCTACCTAATTACTGTGAGTGGCCCTGACTACCCACCTAATTACTGGGGGGAGGTCCTGTCTATACACCTAATTACTAGGGATAGGCTCTGTCTACCTACCTAACTAATGGGGAGGCCCTGTTTACCTATCGAATTACTTCGGGGACCTATATAACCACCTTCCTAATGGAGACCCTATCGGGGTCCTATACAAATACTGTGGGGGGCCCTATATACCTACCTACTGAGGAGACCCTATATACCTACCTACCTACTGAGAGAGTCTATATAGGTACCTAATGGGGACTATATTCCTCCCTACCTACTGTGGGGACTTTATACTTATCCATCTACTGAGGGAGCCTATATACCCACTGAGGGGCTACCTAATTGAGGATTATACCTTTTTAGCTAGTGAATGAATCTGTAAACTTACTGAGGGTTCCTATTTACAGTGAAGGAAATTATTATTTGATCCCTTGCTGATTGTATAAGTTTTCCCACTGACAAAGACATGAAGGGCGACATGTATGAATTCTGGCAATGATAGACCAGTTCTAAATCACTTTAAGGTAGTATAGACTGCGCCAGAATGTATGAACCTGTTCTACTGCAGGTCATACATACATGCGCAGTCTAGTGCCAATACGACAACTCAGGCCCAGGCAGACTACCTTTAACTTGGTCTGGCTGTTCTAACTGTTCTGCGCCAAAGTTCTGGCATCAAAGAATCATAAATGTGTCTACTTCTATGAATGTGATGCAACACGCCCCCAGAATGCCCCAAATCTTTGGCGTGCTAAAAAGTGTCGTTGGCGCATTACAAAGGCACTTATTGCACCAGAGTTTGAAGTATGCCTGTTCATACATTCTTTTTGGCTCAAAGTACACCAGAAAACTTTCGCAGCCCTGTTCAAACATATCGCCTGAACAGTCTATAATTTTAAGGGTAGGTTAATTTTAACATTGAGAGATAAAATATCCAAAATAAAATCCCCAAAAAAATCACATTGTATGAATTATATAAATGTATCTGCATTTTTCTGAGAGAAATAAGTATTTGATCCCTCTGGCAAACAAGACTTAATACTTGGTGGCAAAACCCTTGTTGGCAAGCACAGCAGTCAGACATTTTCTGTAGTTGATGAGGTTTGCGCACATGTCAGAAGGAATTTTGGTCCACTCCTCTTTTCAGATCATCTCTAAATCTTTAAGATTTTGAGGCTGTTGCTTGGCAACTCGGAGCTTCAACTCCCTCCATAGGTTTATGTGGGATTAAGATCTGGAGACTGGCTAGGCCACTCCATGACCTTAATGTGCTTCTTTTTGAGCCACTCCTTTGTTGCCTTGGTTTAATTTTTGGGGGCATTGTCTTGCGGGAAAACCACCCATACAGTTTTTAATGCCCTAGGGGGAAGGAGGTTTGTCCTCAGGATTTTTTGGTAATGGCCCCCTTTAATTCTCCCTTGATGCGGTGAAGTGTCCTGTGCCCTTCTACAAATATTTATATTTTGCATAGGAAAAATTTAAAAATCTTTCAGTTTTTATCTGTTAAACCTAAAATGAAACTTTTTTAATCTAAACTCTTAACCTCTATACACATTTTTAAAAAACCGACTCTAATCTCATTTAACCCCCTTTTTCTTTGAGAGAGGGAATAACTCCCTTTTTATTATCAGGTTGGTGGAAACCCCCAAATACTAACAGGGGGCCTTATATCTATAGCAAAGTACTAGCTTCGTAAGGGTCCCAAGCCAACTATTGGGCGTCGTCCCCCTCTCATAAACAGAACAAATAAGGCCCCTTGTGACACCGTTGCAGCAGGGACCTTTTAGAAGAGGTGAGAGACCAATTTAAAAAGTATATGACCCGCTGACATGTTTCGCCGTAAAATGGCTTTATCAAAGCTTTTAAAGGTCCCTCAATGGGGTCTAAGCTACTTCCTTTTTTATCATGTTTAGGGGGAAAAAACCCTGTTAGGTGCTGACCAATTAGCCCTAGAGAATCCATAAAACCCACTCCCCCTTCCCCCGCGCCCCAAAATAAAAATTTCCCGCTAAAGCTGCCACCATGCTCTCATGAGCCCAACCTTCAGTCAAATTGCCCCTCTCCTAACGGGCTTGACCCCCTCTTTTCCCTACGCCCCTGCCAATGCAAGCACCCAAAAAACACCTAGCCCTTTACTGTGATGGGCTTCCCTCTTACTTTCTCATTTTTGCAAAATGCGTGGCTCACCAAAAATGAAATTAAAACGTGGTGTACATTCAAAACACCTGCCATCTTTATCAATTCCCAAAAGACCCCTTCTCTTCAATATTAATATGCTTATCTCATTTGGGATTATTAAACTCCACTGTAACATTAGACCTATGTCATATTATCTTCCAATAAAACACTATGCTCATTATATATGTAATATGCATATTCATTCCAATAGAGCTGCAGGCCCCATTAAATCCATGTTCCAACTGCCATTGTATAGTATTGTCTCAAGACATATTCATAAAACCATTCTCTTTTAATGTAATATGAATTTTCATTTTATATTTACTGTAGGACTCTAATGGCTAGCCCCTCCTCCCCTCTACCAGTTTGACCTCACAAGTTCCCCATTGAAGTTCTCTCCTACGGCTTCACAGCTAGTCATTTCAATCACACCACGTCACAATGGGACGCAGCAAGTACTCCAGTTTCTTTCCAATAATGCCACTGCATTACGCTGCATAACGCTCAGCAATAGATCAGCGCTGCAAGCAGAAAACAATAAATCTACAATACTGGAGTAATACATTAATAGTCCCTTGCAAAGCAATACTAAATGCATCCCTAATTTGTTAAATAGAAAAGATCGTGGCCTCACGTGGCTATGAATAATAAAAAAATCTGTCTTCATTACAGGACCAGGGACAAATAGAGGAAAAACGTAGAGGACAGGAGGAGAGGAGAGAGGGAAGGACGGGAAGGGGCGCGAGGAGATGGAGGGACGGGGGGAAGAAAAAAAACACATACTGAACTTGATGCTTCATAGTCATTTATTCAACTGTGTATATCCACTTGACCGTACTTAATCTCATATATCATGTTTCATTCAAAAATAATTATATAGGGAATCGGCAAGATCAAATAAATCCGGAAAAAGCCTTCATTTGAGGCCTTTAAGGTTATCTAATGTTATTGAGTCTGTCGTTATCCTATCTTGCCGCGTCCGCAACAAAATACATCCAAATCGCCACCTTTCTATTCCCCTAGCTTTTTAAACATATGCCCCAAAATTTTTAGCACCTATATTTAGCCAGTATGTACATTCCTTCAATTGTGTCTTGCTAGGGGAGTGTCAACTATATTTTAATAGTACTCGATGTTCGAGATTGACGACGAAAAGACTCCTGTATGTTTTTCCCACATAGATCATATGGGCAGGTACACATAGCCCATAAATTCACACCCTCTGGTTTTACCTATTGATGATTGTTCTTTTCAAATCTTTCTCTTATCAATTGGTTTTACAAAATCTTTCAGTTTTCCATATGAATGAAAAGAAAGACAAGTTTGCACTGGGATACATGAGCATTACCATGGAGGACACTGCAACTCCATGTTTTTTTGCAATCTCCCTCAAAATGACTATGTACAAATTTCATCCTAAGATTTCTTCTTTCTATAAGTGACACTAGGGTATTTAGAAAATATCAGAGAATACTGGATCTGCCTTCAAAATGTGCCAAGTTTCTAAGTATAGCTCTTATTTCATTAGCCTCTATCATAAAAGGTACTATTAAACGAAATACAATCTTTTTTTTTCTCTTATTCTTTTTATTGATTATAACATGTCTCCTGTCTACTGGTCTCAAAGCCATATTAAAAGCATTCCTCAAAAATTTTGTTGGATAAACCCTTGCTGAAAACGTTTGCATTTTACTTTATACAGTCTTTACTTGATATCCTCTAATGTAGAACAATTTTTACGTGCCCTAAAGATTTGGTTTATGGGTATCCCATTTTTTGAGAAAGGTGGATTGCCAACAAGCAGAAATGTAAACAAACCTATTGGTAGCCGTATTTTCCGAATTACTTTGTTGTAAAATCTGCTGATTTTGTCATCAACATTAATTTTCATGATCTAAAATAAAATTAATTTTTCCCGATGAATTTCACATACGTGAATTATCATCCCCAATTTCATTATCATGAGTCTAAACTACAAAAATCATGAATACCATTTATTCGACTACCATCCCAATAAATAAATCTAAATATCATCAATAATGCGCCCCCTAAAATAAACATCTGATCTGTGAATATTTCAAGGTCGCCAGGCTTGGCCGTGCGTTCAGGAAAATAACATTAGCATCTCTCCCACCAACCTAAAAATAGATTAGCAAAACTTGTTGACCGTCAGTTCCTTGGGGCTCGCTACTGTTTAATCTGTGATTAAATCGTGCCATTAAAAACACAAAAAATAGTTATGGTCAAAAAAATCCAATAGCTCTGTAAAACAAACTTCATTGTGTTTCGTAAATGGTTAGCTACCTCTTGTGTTCAAAAATTACTTGATTGATTTAGGCCAGGTCATGTTAGATGGTACTGTATAGGGCTTCTACGTCATAACACTTGCTCAAGAGTGTACTCTCACTCAAAATAGATCGTTACCTTCTCTTACAGTAGTACTTCGTATCTTTAAGATATGAAGGAAGGCCAGTGCAAAGGGCTCAATCAGTATACGTCCAACATACGTTGCCTCGGGAGTCCTTGTGTTAATTGATTATACATGAGATATCGGTCTTTGGTATTGGCACAACGCTTTTGCACTTTTGGTGATTGCATAAAATGTAGCGATAGTAGGTTAACATTTAGCATAAATTTTCTTCTCCTCCTCAGTATTAAATTTTTTCTTCAATTCCAAAATCAAATCTTTTCAATTCCTTACAGAAACTCTACTTTGTTGGCGTCTTTTGGAAGCTCTCACTAATGTTTCTGAATCAACCAAGTATTATCTCAACTTCGCTCTATTGTCATTTTTATTTAAAGATGACAATATACACTCCCTTGTCACTGGGTTGGATTACTATCTCCTGTTTGTTTGTAGTTCTGCATAAGTAATTCTTAATCCCACTTTTAAAATTTTAAAGAAGATGGTTGTCGTCTGAGTGTAGTTTCTTTATGTCTTTGAGTTACTACTTCCACAAACGTAATCAAATATGTTATATTGTGATATCGGAGGTGTATTCATAGATTTTGGATTCAAATTTGGTCTAGGTTTTATCTAGATATATGGGTCTCCTTCACTTCAATGCAATTGTTCAAGATAACCACATTGTTTTCTCTTAGATTTCCTAAGGTTTGTTCATTCGATTCTTTTCATTTTATGATATTTTGCAAAGCAACTTTCTAGGCAAAGTGAAATTATTATTCTTTACCTTACAAATTCATTAAATTTGGGCGATGGGAGTGAACGTATTCAAGACCGTTATGACAAACACCTGTTATTTGTTTTTCCGTTATCTATGAGAGGATAAGTTAATCAATGTGTAGTGCATCATCCTTTGTTATTTTTCTGATGATTCCCCATTCTCACGATCCCTCAACGAGATCCTGGGTGGTTCTAAAACATAAGTGGATGTATTTGCGCTGAGGTTGAGTTTGCACTGTGTGTATAACCTGTCCACTTTCCATGCCACTGGTGGAGTATTTGTACTGCCAATTAAATCATTGCCTGTGCTCCCACACACCATGGCACCACACACAGGGATGCAAGAGAGGAACAATGTATTTATTCCACTGATTCCCTCCTGATTGGACATCTCTGAGGATTCTGATCTTGCACTGGCCTGAGTAGAAGAATTTTTTTAGTGCGTTTTCTATTTGTCCATCTTCATGTTACATTCTTCTGACCCTTCCTAAACAGTTTTCTTCCCCTGCGATAGCTATTAATAGATCCTGTGGAGGATTCTTTACCGGCAGAAGTCTTATGAATCTGACATTAATTGAATATCAGATTAGGGTTTGTGGTAAATCTGTCTTTTTTCCAATATAAAACTATTTTTATCAAGTCTATTTCGATCCCCTAAGATCATTGTGTTATGTTTCCTTTCCTTAATTTCTTCTCTCAGAGGATTTCTATTGTTTCATTGTAATTTTTGTTCTAATTAGGGAAATCTGGTTGGGCCCGGAATTGTGTTTGTTAATCATCCACTATATCTGATTTGTATGTTTGTTCACTTAATTTATGTTCGAATGAAAAATTCTTTGCATATTCTGAAAGTATTTCCTCAATTTCGAGAGCATTCCGTTAGCAGTTTTTCCAGCCTTGATATAATTGGGATCCTCCTAGAATGGGTTATTTGGTCTCAGGATTTTCCGTATCTATTTACACATTTTATTGTTGTAAAATTATGTCTCTAGACGGCTACTTACCCAGCTGCAGATAAAACTTGTTGTTTGTAAGATTTATTTAATTTCTAGAAGGCTATATAGGATGTTATGTTTTATCTCAATGGATATTGGTTTGATTAGTAAATACTACATTAGTTTCCTGTTGAAAAAATATCAATTATTAATTTTCTGACTCAAAATAACCATGCATTTCCAGCACATAGCACCACTTGAACATCTCCTGTTCACCAATACTCTGACTCAAATATGAATCTCCTAAGGCCGTATGGAAGATGGGCGAATTGGACTGACGGTTGTTGGCTCATGAGAGAGTTTTGGCTAGCTTTAGCAGGACATGTTATGAGTGTATGTCGCGCGGAAGGTGGAAGTGGGTTTTATGTGGATTCTGCTAGAGTGGCTAATTGGTGAGCACCTGAACGGGGGGTTTACTACAATGTTATATTCAACAGAAATGGAAGTGAGATCAAGACACAATGTGATCAGGACCTCCTAAGCCCTGATTAAAGCTGGGTAGCTGGCGAAACATGTCGGACTGTGTGGTTCAGATAATGACGTTTTACTAATTGTGATCTCTCACTCTGTCTACAGTGTCACCTGCTGCTGATGGTGTCACATGGGGGCCTTATTTGTCTCTGTGTTATGAGATTAGGGTCGGACTGCCAAGTAGTTGGCTTGGGATCTTATGTAAGCTCAGAGTACTTTGTATAAGATATAAGGTCTTCCTGTTAGTAGTGGTGTTCCACAGACTGATAATAGAAAGGGAGTTATGCCCCTATCTTAAGAATGCAAAAAAGGGTGAAATGATGAGGTTAGAGTCAGGTTTTTTAATTTGAGTGCTATAGAGGTTAAGAGTTAGATATATTTAAATGTTAAGTTTTTATTGTGTATCAGATAGAGATACTGATAGAGTTTAAGTTTGAACTATGGCATAATAGCTATATTTTTTGTGATCAAAGTCAATCTTTGTTTCTCTTGCGCGATTCCCAATTTTTTGGAGATTATGTGACAAACTTAGCACACAAACACTCCCAAAACATAGGGCCACATTTATCAAAACCGTTTAGGTCTAAAAATTCACTTTGTTGCCCATAGCCCAATTCAGCTGCGCTCTCTTAATTTACATATAAGGTCGGAACAATGAGGAGGGCGTCTGGTTAGTTGGCTAATGGGAAACAAGTGAATTGTAGACCCTACGACAGTTTTATACTTGTGGCCCATATTGTCTTACGACTTCCATGCTTGCAGTGGTGGACAGATGTTTTTGGGTCATAGGCAGCATTTCTTTTTCTCCAAATACGGCGAGTTGAGTTAGTGCCAAGGAGCTCAATTTTTGTCTATTCTGACCATAGCACCATCTCCCAATAACTAACAGAATTATCCATGTGTTGATTGGCAAACTTCAAAGGGGCCTGCACATGTACCTTCTTGAGCAGAGGGACCTTGCGGGTACTTCAGGATTTTAAACCATTACGGCGTAAAGTGTTACCAATGGTTCTCTTGGTGACTGTGGTCCCAACTGCCTGGAGATCATTAACAAGTTGCTCCATTGTAGTTTTAGGCTGATTTATCATCTTCCTCATGATCAAGGATACCCCACAAGGTGAGATTTTGCATGGTGCCCAATATCGATGTCGATTGACAGTCATTTTTTATTTCTTCCAATTTCTTACTATTGCACCAACAGTTGTCTCCTTCTCACCCAGCGTCTTACTTATGGTTTTGTAGCCCATTCCAGCTTTGTGCAGGTCTATGATCATGTCCCTGACATCCTTAGAAAGCTCTTTGGTCTTGCTCATGTCATAGAGGTTAGAGTCTGACTGATTGAGTAGGTGGACAGGAGTCTTTCATAAAGGTGACTATTTAAAACAGCTGTCTTTAATGCAGGTAACAAGTTTATTAGGGCGTCTAACTGGTCTGTAGGAGCCAGAACTCTTAATAGTTGGTAGGGGATCAAATACTTATTTCAGCAAAATGCAAATAAATTTATATCATTTATATAATGAGATTTTCTGGATTTTATTTTGGATATTCTGTTTCTTAATGTTAAAATTAACCTACCGTTAAAATTCATGTCTTTGTCAGTGGGCAAACTTGAAAAATCAGCAAAGGATCAAATAATTATTTCCTTCACTGTACCTATATTCTAAGAGTACCTATATACCTAACTACTGTGGGAGGTCTATATACTTACCTACCTATTGGGGGACATGTATACCTACCTAATAGGGGTCTACGGTTTTACATGCCACTTATCTGTCTTTTTAAGTTTCTAATTTTTACGGCCTAACACATGCTGTTTGGGGTACAATTACTTTTTGGGGCACCAAAGGGGGCACTATTACTATTTGAGGTGTTATGGATGCAGTGTTTGTACAGAGTTGGGAATTGATAATTAAGTGCTGGAAAAGAAAGGAGTCTGAAATGTTTTTGTGGTAAATTCTACAGGGACGAGTAGTGGCCAGGAGAAGAAGACATTGCATTCTGTATCTGACGGATAAAAAAGGGAAGAAAAAGGAAGAGAACAACTCATCAGAGAAGACATCATGGAGTTTTGGGCAAGATGGAGAGTAAAAGAAGAAGAGAACAACTCCCATCTGAGATGACATCTCCTCGGAGTCCCTGATGCAAAGGGGTTATTTTACTTCTGTGTTGGATCACTGTCATGTGATGTGACCTGAGCTATGTTGGAGCTTTTAGAGTGGCAGCATAGACTTGTTCCTGATTGTAAAGCGAGTGCACACCTATCCCTGACTCTGTGATTAGAGGTTTCTCTGTAAAACTTTTTCTTTCTTGCTTGTTTTTATAGTGTTGTTTATTTTAGAATGTGGCGAAGTGTGTAACCAAGGGAAATTTTGTAAGCAGAAATATATATGTGGGTTGGTGTGTGGAGCTTATATTGCAAGTGGGTTGGTAGGGGTTTTGTGCCAGGACTGCTTTTTATTCCCAGTCCGGCCCTTACATGGAGGGGTGGGAGGGGGGTTTGCAAGTGGCACATGAAGGGTTACATTGGCACACAGGTAATGGGTATATCATGTATAATAACCTATTACTTATACTACACACAGCCATTACATGATGCAATGGATGTGTGTTTTTTTAAAACTGAGTTACTTTGCAGTCAGGAACTGCCCTGGCATACAGTATCAGTGTTGTTAGCATGCTTTCAGCATCCCACACACACTGCCCACAAGGACTGTCAATTCAGCCACCAATGCTGAATGTAACGGCGCTCACTGCCCCCTAGCATTCCATCTGAACAACGCCCTCTCCCTGCAACTGTACTTTGCTGCAGCCCCTCAGCCTACTTACAGCTGAAATTGCGCTTGGATCTGCTCTCCCAGCTCTCCATCCGATCGGTGCCCCGGGCTTAGGAACGGCCCTGGATATATACATACCTGTCTATACAAACCACCTACAGGAGGCTATATATATCTGTCTACCTACTGAGGGGACCTATATACTTACTAAATATATATGTAACTATGCAACCTATGTAATTATCTATCTACTAACAGGACCTATATACCTACCTATCAGGAGACTATATACCTACATACTGCGGTGGGACCATGGACTTACCTAACTACTGAGAAGTCCTATATTCCTACCTACTGGAGGAGTGTCTATGTACCTTCATACCTAATGGAGGCCTATATAGGAACGATGGGTGACTCCCCATCCCCCACAGCAGACACAAGACTTTCCTATCATGCTTTCCAATATAGGCCACCACTAGGTAGGAGAGAATATTCACCGTCCCAGTAGGTAGATAGGTATATAGTTGGTGGAAAAGTGAGGATTCTAATATTTTTGTGTGGTCAATTTTACAGAGTCAAGTCGTGGCCAGGAGAGTCAACATGATGGTCTGAGCTGGATGGTGAAGAAAAAGGAAAGTGAATGACTTATCAGAAAAGACGTCAGCTATGAGTCGCTGGATGTAACTGTAGTGTAATCACATGTATCCCTGAAGAGCGCCAGCGTACAACTGTTTATTTCCTGCATGTATAGGTGTATTATTTGGTAACTGTATGACTATTATATAAAAAATATTACACTATCATACATAACCTCTGTTGTAGGTAAAATGTTTGAAGGTTTTCTCAGAGATGCTATCCTGGAGTATCTCACTGAAAATAATGTATAACGCCGTTCCGCATGGGTTCATGATGGATCGGTACCTGTCAGACTAATTCATCAGCTTTCTATGAGGAAGTCAGTGCTGACTGGATCGGGGTGAGGCACTGGATTCATATATCTAGATTTTTCTAAGCATTTGATACGGTGCCACATAAAAGGTTGGTAATAAAATGAGAATGCTTTGGACTGGGTGAAATATGTGTGCAATGTGGGTAAGTAACTGGCTCACTGATAGAAAACAAAGGGTAGTAATTAAGGTACATACTCAGACGGGATCGCTGTTACTAGTGGGTACCACAAGGGTCAGTATTGGGCCTACCCTCTTTAACATTTCATTTAAAGATCTTAAAAGGGAACACACAGTGAATATCGATCTTTGCAGACGAACTAAGCCTGTAAAAGTTAAACAAAAATAGGGGATAATATGTATTACAAAGGGATCTGGAATTGGTGGGCCTGGCAGGGGAAAAGGCCCCATGAGGTTTAACACTGAAAATGCAAGTTATCAATGGGGAAGAAAATCCCTTACATGTTCATGTTTAAAAGGAAAAACACTGGGTAAAAGTGACATGGAGAAGGGCTTGGGTCCTGGTGGCAGTAAATTTTAATTGTAGCACCCGTGTCAGGGAGCAGCAGCCCAAAAAAAATAGGATCATGGGGTGCATTAAAAGGGGCAAGATGCACATGATGAAACTTATTTTCCCCCTTTTAAAATCACTGGTTTGACCCCCCAAATGGAATATTGTGTACAGTTTTGGGCCCCTTGCAAGGGAAAGGGGCATTTAGGCTTTAACAGGGACAAAGGCGGGAACAAAAATAATAAAAGGACTGGGGGGAAAAACAGTACACAGAAGAGGCAAGTTAGGGTTTTTTAGTTTTTGAGAAAAGAAAGGGTTCGGGGGGGCATAATAAATATGTTTAAATACTCAAAGGTCAATATGAGACTCTCCCAAGATTTATTTTTACACAGGGCTGTATTAGAACAAGGGGGCATCCTTTACGCTTTTGGGGAAAGAAAATTTTCATAAAAATAGAAAGGGATTCCCTTTACTGTAAGAGCAGTGAGACTATGGAATTCTCTGCCAAAAGGGGGCTGGTTGGGGAATTCAAAACCAGTTCAAAAAGGTTTTTTGGGTCATTTCGGAGGAATAATATAAAAGTTATAGTGACTAGGATTCAGGAGAGGGGGCATTGATCCAGGGATTTTTTTTGATTTCCAAATTTGGGGTAGGGAAAGGTTTTTCCCTAAAAAAGAGGGGAATTGGGTTCTTTTCTCATTGGGGGTTTTTTTTCCTTCCTCTGGATCAACACCTTAGCACAAACAGGTGAACTGATGGGCCCCTTGTCTTTTTTTAGCCTTACAAACTATGAAACTATACATAGATGAGTGATTTTAAAAAAAGTAAATTTTTCAGTGCTGATTTTTTTTGTACAGTGACTGCTGAGGGGGGATGGGGGGATCAAGGGGTTAGTGTAAAATTTAAAAGGAACAGTTTTATTTCTGTAAAAAACTTTGCCGCGTTCATAGAGGGCCCTGCCCTGGATGTTTTTGGACCCTGATGCCTGATGAAGTCTGCTGTGTGTACATGATGAAACACGTTGCATTTTAGTTTTTATGTAGCTGCATTCCATGCATTTTTTATCATGCAAATAAACTTACACTTCTTTGGGAGTAATATACTAGTGAACAGTTTATATTTTATTCTAAATAACACAGGTTATTTAAAAAATCCAGCGCTATTTTGTCCTCTTTGCTTTTGGATATTTTTCCTGCAACCATTAGTATATTGTCCACCCTGTGTTAGGAGATCCAGTGTGTGGAGGATCAGCTGCTGATTTCTGCTATTGAATGTGTTGTACCATTTTTGTGCAACCTAACAAGGTGTGCAGACTGTACGATTACATTCAAACCTTCTTTTGTGGGTAATGCCTAAATCAATTTGTCCTTTTGTTTTTTTTTTTGCCAAATTTTTAGAAATGGAAAACAGTGTGTGCAGGGAAAATTTTAGGCAGTTGTATTTGAGAGGATTTTTTATTTTTGAAAAAAAAACTATTTTCCCAATCAAACCCAAAAGACTCATAAATATCAAAGCTTAATAATTTTGGAAGTTTTTTTTTAGATTTGGCTATTTTAGGAGGATATCTGATTGTGCAGGTAACTATTACTATGCAGAATTATTAGGCAACTTAATAAAAACCAAATATATACCCATCTCACTTGTTTATTTTCACCCAGGAAAACCAATATAACAACAGACAATTTAGAAATAAACATTTCTGAGATTCAAAAACAAAACCAAAAACAAATCAGTGACCAATGTTTACGATCAACATTGCATACAGCAGCCAACACAGCCTCCCAGACACTGTTCAGAGAGATGGACTGTTTTCCCTCCCTATAGATCTCACATTTTATGAGGGACCACAAGTTTCTCATGGGGTTCAGATCGGTGAACAAGGGGGCCATTGTCATTATTTTTTTTTTTTTTAGACCTTTACTGGCCAGCCACACTTGGAGTGTTTGGATGCATGGAAATGGAGCATTGTCCTCCCATGAAAATCATGTTTTTCTTGAACGATACAGACTTCTTCCTGTAGTACTGCTTGAAGAAGGTGTCTTCCAGAAACTGGCAGTAGGTCTGGGAATTGAGCTTCACTCCATCCTCAACCCGAAAAGGTCCACCAAATTCATCTTTGATAATACCAGTCCATACCAGTACCCCTCCTCCACCTTGCTGGCGTCTGAGTCGGAATGGAGCTCTCTGCCCTTTACTGTTCCAACCTCGGGCCCATCCATCTGGCCCATCAAGAGTCACTTAATTTCATCAGTCCATAAATCCTTAGAAAAATCAGTCTGAAGATCTGTCTTGGCCCAGTCTTGACGTTTTATCTTATGTTTATTGTTCAAAGGTGGTAATTTTTCAGCCTTCATTACCTTGGCCATATCCCTGAGTATCATACACCTTGTGCTTTTGGATACTCCTGTAACGTTGCAGCTCTAAAATTTATGGCAAAAATTTGGTGGGCTATATGCATCTTGGCAGCTTTACGCTTGATTTTCCTCAATTCACGGGCAGTTATTTAGCGCCTTTTTTTTCAACACGCTTCTTGCGACCCTGTTGGATATTTGCCATGAAATACTTGATTGTTCGGTGATCACACTTCAAAAATTTGGCAATTTAAAGACTGCTGTATCCCTCTGCAAGACATCTCACAATTCTTGACTTTTCAGAGTCCGTCAAATCTCTCTTCTGACCCATTTTGCCAAAGGAAAGGAAGTTGCCTAATAATTAAGCACCCTTATTTGGGGGTTTGTTGATGTCTTTAGACCCCACCCCCCCTCATTACAGAGATGCACATAAACTGATTTACTTAATTGGTAGTTGGCTTTCAAGCCTATTCAGCTTGGAGTAGGACAACATGTATAAAAAGGATGATGTGATCAAAATACTCTTTTGCCTAATAATTCCGCACACAGTGTATATGGAATGGAAATAATTTTCCAGATTCTATCTTAGTTATAATATGGATTACAATTGATATACTGTAATATTTAATAGTATACTCACTTTTTGAGATATGTTACTCAAACTCTGAGAAGACACTAAGGGAGACGTATGAAAACTGGCAGCTTTGACAGTCATACTCCTCAGTAAATTAGTATAGCATTAGTCAGCATGTATGAAAGTGTCTCACAGCACTTTATAAATGTGTGCCGTTGTGAGACACATTTAATGTATTCACCAAAATTTATCTCAGCCACACCACTATGAAATTGGTATGGATTGGTAAATACAGTTTCGCACCACATTTTGTCATGACACATTCATAAATGTGGTGTGTTGTATTAGTCTAGCACGACACCCTCCCTGTAGAATTTGTGTATACAAAAGTGTTGGATCTGTCGCAGCATGCATCAGGTTTTGGTGTAATATAGTTCATACATCTGACGGACAGGTCTACGGCAGTTTTTTTGGCTCAAAAACACCAGAAAACTGGCACGGTCCCTTTCATACAATTCACCCTAAAAGGATTTTGCATATTTTTTATGTCAACAACACCGATGTTGTAACTATGTGCTATCCGAATACTTTCAAAGGTTGTGTCACCATGCTATTTCACAGAGCTGCAGACAACTTCAAATTCATACTTCCAGACTTTTCCTGGTTATGCCGTGGGTGGTTCTATAGCAGGGATTAGCATATCAACTCTGTATTCCCAGCTTTTCTAATTGCTTTGACATGATTGCTGGGCATTTAATCTATAGTGCGCAAAGCTAATAAGATCTAAGTAAACAATAAAAAGTAATGAATCTCCTTTATTTGTTAGAGATACTGTCCGTCCTGGTGACATCACTCCTCACCCTCTGTCTAGTCAGGAAGGGAGAGTAGGACGGTAACCAGAGAAACCTGTGTGCACTGACAATGCACAAAATCTCTTTTATCCACTGAACAAGGTGATATCAAAAGAGGAATTTATTTGGAAAAAGTCTACATTTAACGTTCCCTACATATTGAAAGTTAATCTAACAACTTTAAGATTGACAAATATTGCACAATGATATATGTTGCTTCTAAGGAAACACTTTTGATTTTTCCTTAATAAATCTAGTGTAAATGTTATTTTATCGTATGTCACTAGAGAAACCTATTTCATTAATATATAGATGGATTCAGAAAACGAGTAATATACATAGCAAATCCATAATGTCACCTAGATACAAATTGATGAGCTTTAAACTGCAAGCACAATTACACATTCCATTGTACACCTTCAGGCTGAATCAAGAATATGATGCACATACATGTCATCCGAACAGGAAAAAACATGATCGAAAAAATATAAAGAATAAAATTATCATGCATAACGTGTTCTATTGCCTGTAGAACATGAGCATATTACATGGTGTCTATAAAAAAGCTTATGAAAAGGTCACTGAAACATTCTAATGCCTACAGTTTAAAAAGGTCACAATACTGCAAACAGTAGCACAAATTATGTAATATTTATCATCAGAATGTAAAATTAATACATAGTATATCATTGTTATAAATAATATATAAAATAGTGTTTATTTGATGCATATTGTATGTAGTGTTAAAAGAGGAATATTCAGTATAGGTAGGTGAATATTGGAAGTATAAGATGTAGATGACTATCTACTACTGAATCTATAATCTTTCCTCACAGCATGTCTTTATGCATATAGGGCATAGTTGTAGAGAGAGCATCTTGGGACCAAAAAAGTAAATTTATTTAAAATGTTCAAGTAAATTCTATGCAGCCTTTATATTATCTACTGGATTTGAATGTAAATATTTCATATTCTTAACTAGCTTTCGTAAATATATTCATTATACAGTGATGTTCTGAACTGTTCTTATCAAAATATAATAGGCTTTTCTGACAAACCACTTAGCAAGAGATTTTCTAGTTTCCATGGCAACCTCAATCCTTTCTCAGTTTCAAAGTGATTTCTCATTCTGAACATGAACTAAACTGAAACTGGAAGTTGTTTATTGAAGAAAGAGTTAGGTATTTTCATTCGCAAAGCTAATTATTGGAGCTGTCAAACAGATTGAAATATATTTTAATATAATAAGAGGCATATGATCAAATCAACAAATACTCCATACACAAGTGCTTTCCTTGGCATGATCCTGTTTTGTTTAGGGTTACTCTAAATCGCCCAGTTAGACCATATATATTACAACTTTCTGGGACTTCTTTGGTAACGCAAAACACTATAGGGCCAGAAAAAAAAAAAATTAAAAGACAATTTTCATACATTTTATACAATTTATTTTCCTTAGGGCCTTATGTATAAAAGCTATCTAAGTTTAAGACTTATTTGTTGCCCATAGCAACCAATCAGCGCTCCTCTTTCATGTTTTCAGAGCACTGTGTAAAATGAAAGGGGAGTTCTGGTTGGTTGCCATGAGCAACAAAGAAAGTCTTAGACCTAGATAGTTTTTATACATAAGGCCCTAAGGAAAATAAATTGTATCAAATGTATGAAAATTGTCTAGACCTAGACAGATCTATGCTTTATGGCAGTTTTATTAATGCTGTCTTGCATTTAGACAGCTTAAAACTTGACTAGATGCCCCAAATTTATCATGATGGTTCATGTAGTATACTAGATTTAGATACTTTTGTCTAAATGTATAATACTTCTTAGGTGCATTACTTTGTGCCCAAATGTTAGTACTATGCAGCAAGTTTTAAGCCATTCCCCCTTTTGCTTAGACAAGTCAAAACCATGCTGACATTATGAGGCAACTTATACAATATAAGGCAAGTAGCTGTAATGTTATAGCTAACTGTTGTTAGAGACGGGCGAATTTCCCGAAATTCGGTTCGTTCACTTCGTCGAATTTCTCGGCAAAAAATAACTTCGTTCCGAATTACTTCGGGACGAATCACGTTAAAAAAACAGCTATTTCCAGGCTGCACAGAGCCTGCAGGGTGCTGTAGAACGTTGTGCCATGCTTAAATATGCAGAGGGAGCTTGGTTTGGTCTTCATACAATGTTGTGTTTTAGTATGACACGCAGATGACTGCCGCCGCTCTTAGAATCGCTTCACTCTAAAATTCCCTGGGCACTTAAGAGGGCAAAACTGACCAAAAAACTGAAGCGGGAATGTAGCCTAATAAAGTCATGGCAGCGACAGCTGGAAAAAAAACAAGCTGAGGGCTCAGATGGCAACATCAGTGACAGAGTGTGGAGGTGACAGCGGCAGCCACAGCAGCATGAGGTCAGAGTGGCAAAATGATATTCTGGAGGTGGCAAAAACAGGAGTAGGCCACAGAGTGGCACAATGACACAGTGTGTAGTTCACGGCAGCAGCCACAGCAGCAGCATGAGGTCAGACAGTGGCACAATGACAGAGTGTGTAGGTCACGGCATACGCCACAGCAGCAGCATGAGGCCAGACAGTGGCACAATGACACAGTGTGTAGGTCACGGCAGCAGCCACAGCAGCAGCATGAGGTCAGACAGTGGCACAATGACAGAGCGTGTAGGTCACGGCATAAGCCACAGCAGCAATATGAGGTCAGACAGTGGCACAATGACACAGTGTGTAGGTCAAGGCAGCAGCCACAGCAGCAGCATGAGGTCAGACAGTGGAAACAATGACAGGTGTGTAGGTTCACGGCATCAGCCACAGCAGCAGCATGAGGTCAGACAGTGGCACAATGACACAGTGTGTAGGCCCACGGCAGCAGCCACAGCAGCAGCATAAAGGGTCAGACAGTGGCACAATGACAGAGTGTGTAGGTCACGGCTTCTGCCACAGAGCAGCATGAGGTCAGACAGTGGCACAATGACAGAGTGTGTAGGTCACGGCAGGCAGCCACAGCGCAAACATGAGGTCAGACAGTGGCACAATGACACAGTGTGTAGGTCACGGCAGCAGCCACAGCAGCAGCATGAGGTCAGAAAGTGGCACAATGAGATTCTGGAGGTGGGAAAAAACAGGAATAGGCCCAGAGGGACAATGACACAGTGTGGAGGTCACAGCAGCAGCCAAAAGCAGCAGCATGAGGTCAGACAGTGGCACAATGACATTCTGGAGGTGGCAAAAAACAGGATTTAGGTCAAAAGAGTGGGGACGATGACACAGTGTGGAGGTCACGGCAGCAGCCACAGCAGCAGCATGAGGTCGGGACAGTGGCACAATGATATTCTGGAGGGGGGCCCAAAAACAGAAATAGACCACAGAGTGCGACAATGACACACTGTGTACGTAAACGGCAGCACCCAACAGCAGCAGCATGAGGTCAGACAGTGGCACAATGACAGGGGTTTGCAGGTCACGGCAGCAGCCAACGCAGCAGCATGAGGTCAGACGTGGCACAATGACAGAGTTTGTAGGTCATGGCATCAGCCACAGCAGCAGCATGAGGTCAGACATGGGCACAATGACACAGTGTGTAGGTCACGGCAGCAGCCACAGCAGCATGAGGTCAGACAGTGGCACAATGACAGTGTGTTAGGTCACGGCATTAGCACACCCAGCGCATGAGGTCAGACAGTGGCACAATGACACAGTGTGTAGGTCACGCAGCAGCCACGCAGCAGATGAGGTCAAGACAGTGGGACAATGACACAGTGTGGAGGTCACGGCAGAAGCCACAGCAGCATCATGGGGTTCAGACAGTGGCACAATGACATTCGGGGAGGTGGCAAAAACAGGAATAGGCCACAGAGTGGCACAAGGGACAGAGAGTGGGGGTGACGGTGGCAGGACAACAGCAATGAGGTCAGAGAGTGGCACAATGAACAGTGTGGAGGTCACGGCAGCAGCCCAAGCAGCAGCTTTGAGGTCAGACAGTGGCACAATGACACAGTGTGTAGGTCACGGCAGCAGCCACAGCAGCAGCATGAGGTCAGACAGTGGCACAATGAATTCTGGAGGGGGCCCAAAAAACTGGAATAGGCCACAGAGTGGCACAATGACACAGTGTCTAGGTCCCCGGCGGCAGCCACAGCAGCAGCATGAGGTCAGAAAGTGGCCAATCACATTCTGGAGGTAAAAAAAAAACTGGAGTGGGCCCACAGAGTGGCACAATGACAGAGATTTGAGGTGACGGCGGCAGGAGCAACAGCATGAGGTCAGAGAGTGGCACAATGACACAGTGTGGAGGTCACGGCAGCAGCCACAGCAGCAGCATGAGGTCAGACAGTGGCACAATGACACAGTGTGTAGGTCACGGCAGCAGCCACAGCAGCAGCATGAGGTCAGATAGTGGCACAATGACATTCTGGAGGTGGCAAAAAACAGAAGTAGGCCACAGAGTGGGACAATGACACCGTGTGGAGGTCACGGCAGCAGCCACACCCAGCAGCTTTGAGGTCAGAAAGTGGCACAATGAAATTCTGGGGGTGGCAAAAACAGGAATAGGCCACAGAGTGGGACAATGACACAGTGTGTAGGTCACGGCAGCAGCTACAGCAGCAGCATGAAGTCAGACAGTGGCACAATGACAGAGTTTGTAGGTCACGGCATCAGCCACAGCAGCAGCATGAGGTCAGGCAGTGGCCCACAATGACAAAATTTGTGTAGGTCACGGCAGAGCCACAGCGCAGCATGAGGTCAGACAGTGGAACAATGGACAGAGTGTGTAGGTCACGGCATCAGCCACGCAGCAGCATGAGGTCAGGCAGTGGCACATTGACACACTGTGTAGGTCACGGCAGCAGCCACAGCAGCAGCATGAGATCAGACAGTGGCACAATGACAAAGTGTGTAGGTCACGGCAGCAGCCACAGCAGCAGCATGAGGTCAGACAGTGGCACAATGACATTCTGGAGGTGGCAAAAACAGGAATAGGCAACAGAGTGGCACAATGACACAGTGTCTAGGTCACGGCAGCAGCCACAGCAGCAGCATGAGGTCAGAAAGTGGCACAATCACATTCTGGAGGTGGCAAAAACTGGAGTAGGCCACAGAGTGGCACAATGACAGAGAGTGGAGGTGACGGCGGCAGGAGCAACAGCATGAGGTCAGAGAGTGGCACAATGACACAGTGTGGAGGTCACGGCAGCAGCCACAGCAGCAGCATGAGGTCAGACAGTGGCACAATGACACAGTGTGTAGGTCACGGCAGCAGCCACAGCAGCAGCATGAGGTCAGAATAGTGGCACAATGACACAGTGTGTAGGTCACGGCAGCAGGCACAGCAGCAGCATGAGGTCAGACAGTGGCCCAATGACAGAATGTGTAGGTCACGGCATCAGCCACAGCAGCAGCATGAGGTCAGACAGTGGCCACATGACAGTTTTGTAGGTCACGGCAGCAGCCACAGCAGCAGCATGAGGTCAGACAGTGGCACAATGACACAGTGTGTAGGTCATGGCAGAAGCCACAGCAGCAGCATGAGGTCAGACAGTGGCACAATCACATTCTGGAGGTGGAAAAAAAACAGGAGTAGGCCACAGAATGGGACAATGACACAGTGTTAGGTCACGGCAGCAGCCACAGCGCAGCATGAGGTCAGAAAGTGGCACAATACATTCTGGAGGTGGCAAAAAAACTGGAGTAGGCCCAGAGTGGACAATGACAGAGAGTGGAGGTGACGGCGGCAGGAGCAACAGCATGAGGTCAGGCAGTGGCACAATGACAGAGTGTGGAGGTCGCGGCAGCACCCACAGCGCAGCATGAGGTCAGACAGTGGCACAATGACAGAGTGTGAAGGTGGGTGGCAATTCCAGTCTTGGTAAAGATGGTTGTTGGCAAAAGGGGAAAACTGTCAGCAGTTGTGTGGCATCAGGCGGGTGGCGGCATCAGAATAGTGGCTGGGCAGGTAGTTTGAAACCAGACTCATTTCTCACAGTTTGGGTGAGGCGTCATGGCTGATGTAGTATGATGCCTAAGGTATTGGTGTGTGGAAATCCTGGCCGATCCCCGCCTTTATTATCTTGACAAAGGTCATTTGTTCCACATTTCCCATGGACAAACGGGTTCTCCCTTTGGGGTAACGAGGCCCCGCCGCACTGAACACTGCTCTGATGCTACAATTTCTGCCGGGCAGGACAGCTTCTCCACTGCAAACTCGGCAAGTTGCGGCCACACATCCAGTTTGGCTGCCCAGTAGTCCAGCGGATCTTCTAACTGGGGTGGCAGAGTGCTTTCCAAGTAGGCCACCACCTGTTGGTTCAGGGTCTGCTCCAGGTCTTTCTGCTGCTGCATGCTTGTGGGACTGCCCTCCTCACTAGGCGGGTGAAGGAAGCTGTCATCAGTGACTCAGAAATTTGGTTGTTTCTGATGGGGTGGTACTGCTCCGACCCCCCCCCTTTCCCCGGCAACCATGGCAGTAGTACGTGAGCGCTGAAGAACCCCCCGGTCAGGGCCTGTCAGAGGAGGGACGATGCCCCCAAAATAGGCAGCGGCCAACTGATACGGAGGATTTCCCTATAGTATTTGAGTTTGTCCTCCCTCTCAATAGTGGGAAAAAGGCTCGCATTTTGGCCGGTAGCGAGGGTCCAAAAAGGGTGGAGAGCCGAAGTCATCCCTCTGCCGGATGTGACTATTCGGCTGTCACTGGCCAGGCAAATCAGATGTGCGGGCCATCTGCACAAGTGACTCCGAGGGGCTCCCTGACTCCATCTCCACTGTATACTGCCACGGTGCTTGCGGTCATCTGCCTCGTCTTCCTCATCTCCATCTACCTCCTTCAGCTGCTGCTGCTCCTCCTCTCTTGTCTCCTGGGTAGAAAATTCACTCATTTCACCGACAATGCTTCTGCTCCAATGTCCTCCTCCTCCCCCTTCCTCCTCCATTTCAGTCCCCAACGGATCATTTGGCTGCGAGGGTGTAGTCGCCACGTCACCAGTCCCCAGCCCCGACAGATTTTTAAGCATCTGTTCCAGGGGCATGAAGCAGTGGGGAAAGACGTTTTTTCATCCCGTAGTCCTGGAGACTGACAAATAACCTGGCCTCCTCTTATGGCCTCAACAAAGGCAGGTGTCACGAATGAGCTGCCACTGGTGGGCATCAAAGTTAACAGTACTCCTGTCCTCCTGGATCAAACAAAAATCGTTAATGGCCTTTCTCTGTTAAAACAGTCGGTCCAACATGTGAGGCTGGAATTCCAACGGGTGGAAACATCGCATATCAGAGTGTGTTGGGGGAGGCCGTTCTGCCGCTGCAACTCGAGGAGGGTGTTCCTGGCTTTGTAGGAATAAATGAAGTGCATGCACAGGAGCAGCAGTTTGACAACGTGGAGGAGAAAGCGGCGTCTCCTGTCCAAGTTGTTGGTGTGCCTGGGCCGGAAGCACATTCACCCAGTGGGCCGTAAAGGGCATGTACTGGCCCTGACCGTAGTTACAGCTCCAAAACGTCCGCGCTGCCGTGAAACCTTGCAACAAACCGATAAGCTCAAGGATGACCCACCTTCTGTTCCACATATTTATAAAGTGCTGGTACTGCCTTTTTTGGAAAGAAATTACGGCTTGGAACTCCCCCATCTCGGCTCGGCACAAAGCCATTAGTTCTCTGAACGGTGCAGAGTCCACACATTTGGAAAGGGAGGGACTGCAGCACCAACAACTTGGACAGGAGTACGGTCAGCTTTTGCACCTTAGGATGGTTGGACGCATACTGTTGTCTCTTTGCAATCGCCTCGCTGAACGACTGCTTTTGCCATGAGTAGCGAGGAGCAGGAGCATCTGGACCGGGAGATGATGTCAAAGGAAACAGCTCCCTTCTGCAGAGGTGGTGGAAACCTTGATGGCTGCAATTTGGCATGCGTGCCACTGGGCGCTGCTGTGCTGTTGCTGCGGCGGTAGGTGGACACACAATATGAGCCAGTTTCTCCCAGGCCCCCCGGATGGTGACGCTGCATGTGTTGAAGCAGGGCCGTGGTTCCAACGTTTGCTCCCTGGCCAAAGCTTCACTTTTTGCCTACCAAATTCTACATATACCCATATTCGGCTCCTCCGGTGTCTTAGCAAAGAATGCCACACCCCCGAGTAAACGGATTTTACCGCCAAAGCTCCGCACTGAGTGACCATTGCCGCCACTGCCTCGCTGAGCCCCTGTGCCGCTACTTTCTTGGACCTGCGAAGCGGGTTTTTTACCCCGTGGCCGCTTGGCTCCCGACCTCACACTGCTGCTAGAGGCGGGTTGAGGACAGGTGAGGGCCGCTGACCCGCTCCCGGGCCATGCCAACTAAGGGTTGTGTCTGACGTTCTCACCGACTCTTGACTGGGGTTGTCAGATGTCATCTGGGAGGAAGTGGATGACCTAGTCAACCAAATTCAAGAACCATTGGGTTGCTGAAAAACCCCACACGGCCGCTAGATGACAGGTCAGTTGGGGCCCTCACGAGTACCCCTGCTGCGACGTCCCCTTGCTGTGCTGCGACCTGGACCTGGAATGTTTGTGCTCTGCCCTCGCGGGTGAAGAGCCTGCCACCTCTCTGTCTGGAATACTGTTTGTTCAAAAAATGTACAGCCCACTGTTTGATGAAGATATTCTGTTATGATAAATACACACCCTGTATTTGACTCCAAATTAACCCAGTAAACAAGTTGGTAACCCTTGGATATAAATTGCGCTCCCAAAATGGGCAGGAAAAATTTACTTTTATGTGCCCTTTAAAAACTCTGTGTATTTTACTGAATATAAAAGCACAAAAAGGCTTAATTTAAACCTTCGGGTATGAATTATGCTACAGAATTTTTCTTGGCAGTGAAAAAACAAAGTTTCTTTTACTGAGTACAACTGCAGAACAACGCTTAATTAACCCTGTAAATTGGCAAAAGAATTGAGCAGCCACAAACTACTAGCTTTGTAGCGTGTTTCAATTGCGTATTTTTTCTACGCTACACAACAAGAGAAAAAATTGTAATTAACCTTTGCTTGTGAACTATGGTACAGGAAAATTGTAATTTTTGGCGGGGAAAAAGACGGTTTATTTTTGTCACCACAGCAGAAAAACAATGATTTATTAACTCCTGGATTTAAATTGCGCAAAAGAATTGAGCAGCCACAAACTGTTAGCTTTGTAGCGTGTTACAATTGCGTGTTTTCTACGCTACACAACAAGAGAAAAAATTTTAATTAACCTTTGCTTGTGAATTATGGTACAGGAAAATTGTAATTTTTGGCGGTGAAAAAGACGGTTTCTTGGAGTCACCACATCAGAAGAACAACGCTTAATTAACCCCTGGATGTAAATTGCGCAAAAGAATTGAGCAGCCACAAACTACTAGCTTTGTAGCGTGTTAAAATTGCATGTTTTCTACGCTACACAACAAGAGAAAAAATTGTAATTAACCTTCGCTTGTGAATTAGGCTACAGGAAAATTTTATTTTTTGGCGGTGAAAAAGATGGTTTCTTGGAGTTACCACAGCAGAAAAACAAATCTTAATTAACCCCTGGATGTAAATTGCGCAAAACAATTGAGCAGCACAAATGCTAGCTTTGTAGCGTGTTACAATTGCGTGTTTTCTACGCTACACAACAAGAGAAAAAATTGTAATTAACCTTTGCTTGTGAATTATGGTACAGGAAAATTGTATTTTTTGGCGGTGAAAAAAAGACGGTTTCTTGGAGTCACCACAGAGGCAGAACAAAGCTTAATTAACCCCTGGATGTAATTGCGCAAAAGATTTGAGCAGCCACAAACTACTAGCTTTGTAGCGTGTTAAAATTTGCGTGTTTTCTACGCTTACACAAAAAAGAGAAAAAATTGTAATTAACCTTCGTTTTGTGAATTAGGCTACAGGAAAATTTTATTTTTTGGCGGTGAAAAAATACGGTTTCTTGGAGTCACCACAGCAGAAAAACAATGCTTAATTATCCCCTGGATGTAAATTGCACAAAAGAATTGAGCAGCCAAAAATGAAGGGTATTTGTATTGTAAAAAACGCTGTTTCTTTAAATGAATACAACGGGAAAACTGGCTTAGATCCCCCTTGGATAGTCAATGTGCTGTGAGCAGATAGCATTAAAATTGAATATACAGCAGCAGGGGAAGCACACTGGATTCAGACCCAAATCCCCCAAAAAATCAAAAAGAACTTAAAGGGAGAAGCGGGTCCCGGGAGACAAGTTGGTCCCACCCCAAAAACGCATAAAAACCGCCAAAACAAGTGGGGAGCACACAACCACCCGGGTGGCACCCCTTTTCCCGATAGTTCCCAGTAAAGGGGGATTGGACCCCAGCTTCTCCGCCCAATTTAAAATATGCCGGGGGGTTCCCCCCGAACCCCCCCGGTCTCCTTATTTTTTCCTCCGCCCATTTTCCAATGCAGGCTAGCCCTTCTTCCCCCCAAAGTGTTTTTCCCCCCATGAAACGCCAATGGGGCTGGGGGCCCCCCTTTTTTATCAATGAAAAGCACACTTCGTTCCCCCAAAGTACCCCAAAAAACTTCGATTTCGTTCAAAACCAAAAGTTTTTTTTGAAATTCTAAACAAATTTCCCACTTCTTTGAGAATCAATTCGCCCATCTCTAACTGTTGTACATGGTACATTTTAGGGTACAACCAAAAACTTTTTAATATTTTTGGGCTAGGTGCCTGGGTCCCCCGCGGGGAAGTTTAAGTTGAAGTTGGGGGCCCATGGGGTACAAACTATAGTACATGAAATTTAAAAATTGGGACCCAAATTTCCCGCATTTTTTAACTCCCCGGTTTTTAAATTCTCTTTCTCTGTCTTTCTCCCTGAAAAACAGCCTTAAACCTTTCATGTCCACCAAGCCCAGGGCCCACTAGGGGTTTCCCCCCAAATTTTTTTTCTTGAACCCGTTGAAATGGGGAATTTAAATTTTTTTAATAACCCCGCTAAACAACTATAAACTACAAAAAACCCCTTTTAAAAATGTCATGGGTTTTCACGGGGGGCTGTGTGGGCCCGGAGTTTGGAACCCCCTGTTTCCCACTCACCACTTGTACCCCAAACCCGAAAACCGCACCCGAAGTGAAAACAAAAGGGGTAGCAAATTGGGAGTTTTCCCCCAAAGCGTCTGAGTCCCGTATCCGGAGTTGAGGATAAAGACCTTTTATTTAGGTAAATGTTGATGGTTTAATTGAATCATTTCCTCTGGCCACCCCAGGTTCTCTAGCTTCACCTTAGTTGTCTAGGGAAGCAGGTGTCAGGCAGTCTGATGCAATGTCCCATCCATTTGGGGTTGGTTTTTTCAAAAATTATGGGGTTTTTTTTCAGGGGCCCTCTTTTCCCCAGTAAAGATGAGGAAATTTGGGGTTTTTTTTGGTTTTCCAATTTTTACGCAGAATCTTTGAGGTGAAAAATTAAAAAGGGGAAAATTTTTATGGCCCTTAAAGGGAGCAAAGGTGGGTAGCCCAAGGGGCAAATTATTTACACACACAATCTCCCATGGATCATTAAATTTTGGGTTTTCCCCCTTTTAAAGGGCAAAAGGGTTTATGCCTCGGTTTTTCCCGAAAAACATAATGCTTTCAACTAATAGGTGGCTGCCAAGGTAGGGGAAAATGCTCAATGAAGGCCATTTGCCCCACCTTTTTAATTGCTGGAGGCCCAAAATTCCTTGTGGGGGGCCCCAAAGGAAAAATTGGTTTTCCCCCCAAAAGTTTAAGGACACTCCTGGGCTCTTATAAGCCTGGGCAAAAAAAGTTCAGAGTGATTTGGAGTTTCTTCTATGATTTGCAATAAACAATTTGTATAGACCAATTTAAATTTTAAGGGTTCCCTTTTTTTTATTTATGCAACAAAATGCTCAAAACTTCACGCAGGTAATTTTCCGAAAACTTTAAAAAATATAGTAAATTGGCAAAGGTATACTTTAATTTTAAATAAAATCCATTTATAGGGGCCATAAACCCCCTTTAGCATGTATGTATATTTTCAGCGAGGAAAAACAGGAAGAAACGAAAACCTGGCGTGAGTCGAGCTGCGACGTTTC
>JAODAL010021382.1:0-67206 GCA_025379985.1 Phyllomedusa bahiana | reverse complement strand
TTTGCACCTATCAAATACCCCTCCAGTTACTAGAAAGGCTGTATCCTAATATAAGTACAGGCTGCAAAAATACAAGCTTATATTTCACCAAAAAACTGGCCAAAAACTGTTAATAAAAACCCATTTCAATGCAGGATCAAATCAGAGTCTGGGCTGCACAATATCCACTCTCCTTTCAAAAGCCTGCCTGCCTGCCAGCCTGTCTGTCTGTGTTCGCCCGCAACCCCCCGGCCCCTCCTTACCCCGCGGCTGTACAGCGCTAAATGCTCCTTTAAAATTCTCAGCCTAAGTAACTAAAAACTGAAATTCTCTTATCTACCTATGTTCTAATGTTCACAGCTAAAAGCATAGTTGTCTGTGTGAACAAAGAGAACAGTTTCGCTGAGCTGTATTGAGAGAGTCCTAGCACACGTCCTGCTCTTATGAGACACAGACACACACTGATGCTGAACATGAAGGGCTGTTCTATTTTAAAACGAGGTCATGTGATTTTTCCAGCCAATCGCAACTATACACATCCCAGTCATGATGTCGCACACCCAGCTCACCCTGCTCTATTCTCTAAGCTGATTTGCTGGCCGGCAAAATGACAGGAAGCGCAGAAAACGGTGCGATATTAATAGATTATGCGCAGATTTTCACCTAAATTATCGCCGTGATCGAAAAAATTCCGATCAACATAAAAACCGTGCCGATTTCAACTTTGTCAATAATAATCGCTCAACACTAGTGGTAAATTTTGCAGGGACGAGTTGTGGTCGGAAGAAGTCATCATGATGGTCTGGACAGGATGGAGAAGAAAAGGGAAAGATAATTCCAGTCACAGGAGACGTCTCCGGTGAGTCCCTAGATGTTACTACACTGTAGTCACATAAATGTCTTCAGAGGTCTGTACACTGGTATATACCACTGTATAATAACTGTATCGTGGAAATATTGGTAGTAGTGTAATGGTTTAGGTTCAGTCACAGTTTAGCTGTTGCTCCCAGCTCTCCTGGAGGCTGAATAGGATATCCAATGTACAGGAAAGCTGGGAGATGCCAAAACCTTAAATTAGCTTCCATCCAGAGTAATTACACAGTTAGGCAGTGGCTATTTCAAAGGGGGCATGGTTCACCAACAATAGGGGCGTGCTACATCCTCAAATCTCCCACTTTCCTACTGTCAAAAGTTGGTAAGTATGCTTTAAACCTGCACCTCACACAGCAGAAAAGCTGGAATTGGCCAAGTTGTTTCAGAGTTGGCCAATGATGTGAATGTAGGTCAACTATGTAAAATCCTGTAACATATCTGAGCTGTGTGTTCCTATCTGGTCTGTGACCTGAACCCTTTAGGACAAGTGTGTAAAACGTTATTAGTCATATCTTACAGTTTTGGGTTCCCACAAAGTCCAAGAATTGAACATTTTAGTGACAGTGTGCAAAAATGTGAAAAACATATCTAAGTTGTGTGTCCCCACAAGGGTCTATGACAGAAGTAGGGAACTTCACTGAATTAGAGATCTACTGCTGTAACTTTGGATGGTCTTGAGATTTACTTGAGGAAGTCCAATACAAAACATAAGAAATAAGTAGTATACCTGGTCCAAATGGCACTGTGCAAGCCATATGTCATCCACTGGTCGCCAGGGAATATACTAGGTATAGCTAGAAAACAGTCAAATCTCTTTTCTGTATCTAAAGACATATGACAGTGGTAGGAAAAGCTCGACCTCTGCAAGTAATATTCCCAGGACAGCTGTGACACTTTTCTATCCAGACATGTCATGTCTGCTCTAACTATGGTCTAGTAATATGCAGGAGGAAGTCTATGTCTAGATGCAACTTTTCACTACATGCTGTTGAGAGAATTGGTAGGCATGAAAGAGTTTGAAAAGGGTGCCTATATATATTAGGTTTATAAATTCAGCTTATATTAATGAATATATCTTGAAGAATATGGACATTTTGCACAGTGAAACTATAAGGTCCCTCAGATCACCTGAAATATTAGGTTCTTTGGGCCACAAAGGGGAAAAGATCATAAAGGCTCATTATAAATCTGTAAAGGACACATGTTCACTCATGCAGAAGTCATACATTTTTTTTCCCAACATGTTTTTATTAAATAATTTTTGTAGAGAATTAGAAACATCAAGAACAATTCAAGGATGATTGAATACAGTGGAACAATCTGTTTCTCCCCCGCATATTACATGGCCATTTCAAGTACAGCGAAAAAGAAACTGCAATGACAGTGGTTATATAATCGTGAAGTGGCAATAATCAGTCCTGATGCGGAGTGGAAAAGTTCGACATTGCCAGCAATCTGGGCTTCGCATGTAGTTTATTAATGACCCGTGATATGCATCACCTGTAAATGGAAGAGTCATGTAATAAAATCACGAAGTTAAAACAATATACACTCACTGGCCACTTTATTAGGTACACCTGTCCAACTGCTCGTTAACACTTAATTTCTAATCAGCCAATCACATGGCGGCAACTCAGTGCATTTTAGGCATGTAGACATGGTCAAGACAATCTCCTGCAGTTCAAACCGAGCATCAGTATGGGGAAGAAAGGTGATTTGAGTGCCTTTGAACGTGGCATGGTTGTTGGTGCCAGAAGGGCTGGTCTGAGTATTTCAGAAATTGCTGATCTCCTGGGATTTTCATGCACAACCATCTCTAGGTTTTACAGGGAATGGTCCGAAAAAGAAAAAACATCCAGTGAGCGGCAGTCCTGTGGGCGGAAATGCCTTGTTGATGCCAGAGGTCAAAGGAGAATGGGCAGACTGGTTCGAGCTGATAGAAAGGCAACAGTGACTCAAATAGCCACCCGTTACAACCAAGGTAGGCAGAAGAGCATCTCTGAACGCACAGTTACGGCGAACTTTGAGGCAGATGGGCTACAGCAGCAGAAGACCACACCGGGTGCCACTCCTTTCAGCTAAGAACAGGAAACTTAGGCTCCAATTTGCCCAAGCTCATCGAAATTGGACAGTAGAAGATTGGAAAAACATTGCCTGGTCTGGTGAGTCTCGATTTCTGCTGCGACATTCGGATGGTAGGGTCAGAATTTGGCGTCAACAACATGAAAGCATGGATCCATCTGCCTGTATCAACGGTTCAGGCTGGTGGTGTGGTGTTCATGGTGTGGGGAATATTTTCTTGGCACTCTTTGGGCCCCTTGGTACCAATTGAGCATCGTTGCAACGCCACAGCTACCTGAGTATTGTTGCTGGACCATGTCCATCCCTTTATGACCACAATGTACCCAACATCTGATGGCTACTTTCAGCAGGATAATGCGCCATGTCATAAAGCTGGAATCATCTCAGATTGGTTTCTTGAACATGACAATGAGTTCACTGTACTCAAATGGCCTCCACAGTCACCAGATCTCAATCCAGGGGGTCCAACCCGTTACTAGCATGGTGTACCTAATAAAGTGGCCGGTGAGTGTAGTACTAGTTTTGTAGTACGGGTGAGGTAGAGGAAGAAGATAGGACCGTTGTCGCCCAATGATGCGACCCTATAACTAAGACCTGGCCATCTTTTTAGCCAGGGTTGCATGGTCGCTAGGCGTTTTAGTGTCGCCTTAGAGTGAAGGTTAATGTTCCAGGCCTAGTGATCGCATCCTAAGGCAGCACTCGGTGGAATTAGGAGGAGCAGTACAATAACATGGACAAGAGGGGTTGAGGGAAAGAGGGGAGCGGGGGCCCTGGGAGGGGAGGAGCGCCTGGCACATCCGTCGGAGAGTGAGAGATCCACTATCACTTTAGTATGGTGACAGCACCACATTTCTGGAAGGTGAAGTGTTACCAGTTAGGGTCGTCCTCTGCAATTTGGTATTGCAAGTACCAAGTGGTAAGGCTGAAACATTGTTTGAGTTTTGATCGAATATGAGCTGGGAGCAGAACAAAAAAGTTTCTCCATAATTGGTAGAATTGTTTGCCTTTCTGTTCTTTATAAAGGGAAGTGTCTACCCAATCCATCCGGAATAGATGAGATAGTTTTTCTAAGAATAGTTTGTGCGTTGGTGGGGAGGGATGGATCCAGCATTGCAATATGGACTTTCTTGCAGCTGCAGATATATAATATAACAATTTCTTTTGGTGTCTAAGGAGGCTGGGGGATCCGGCCGGGAGGATGCCAAATATGTACCATTCAGGAGAGTCCGGGCAGAAGGGGAGTAGATGGGTAATCACAAATGAGCGGACCCGAGTCCAAAATGTTTTGATGGAGGGGCATGACCAAAGGTAGTGTTGGAGGTCAGTATAGGGGGAGAGGCACTTGAGGCATTCGTGTGTATGCGACATGCCCATCAGGTAACCCCTGTGTGGGGAGATGTATGCCCTATGGGCTATGCGAAATGCCATTTCCCAATAGGACATGGAGGGAATAAATTTCATTGCCAATGTTAAAGAGGTGAGGATGTCTTCTGGTGATATTGTGTCGATTGATCGAGACCATACAGATAGCCCCTGCTGCTTGGAGGCGTAGTCTAGGGGTGAGCGTAGAGAGTTATAGTATCGTGTGATCTGGCCTTAGATGTGTGCGTGGTCATTGTTAGGGCTGCAAAGGGGTCCTCCCAGTCTCGATCCGTAAGGTGCTTGATGACCTCGTGTATATAGCTGCAGGCTTGCAGGTAATAGAATGGATGGGTGTCAATGAGGGGGTACTTCAACTTGGCTTCATTAAAGAGGATAGGTTTTTTCGTGACTGGGTCTAGGAGGTCACCAATCTTGCCTACTCCTCCCTGTTGCCAGAGGAAGAATCTGCCATGCGCCCGCCCGCCCTGGAAGGATGGGTTCCCTGTGAGGGGTAGTAGCAATGAGTATTTGGGGCTAAGTCCCCAAAGTTGTCTTGCTTTGGTCCATGCCTTCCAGGCTGTGATTATGAGAGGATTTGATTTGAGATGTTCTGGTATGTCTGGGAATGATAGATGTAATAAACTAACAAGGGATATGTTTGGCGTTAATTGCTGGTCTAAGTTGATGTTGGTGTACACTGAGGTGTTTAGTAGCCAGTCTCCAATAACCCTGAGCTGAGTTGCTAAATTATAGAGTTGGAGCTGAGGAAAGTTAATGCCCCCATTCTTTTTATGTTGACAGAGAACTTTCAGGGTGACTCTGGGTCTACGATTGTTCCATATGAATCTCTGAAAGCATGCGTTGAGCCATTTTAGGTCCTTGGGTGTGAGATATAGGGGGAGTGATTGAAGGATGTACAAAAGTTTAGGAAATATGATGAGTTTGATTAAGTTGGCTCTTCCCAGGGGGGATAGTGTGAGATTTTTCCAGGCACTGAAGTGTGTTTCTAGGGATCGGAGGAACGGTTTAATATTAGCTGAGTATAGGGAACTCGCCCTTCTGGTGATCTGTACCCCTAAGTATGTGAGCGAATCGGTTTGCCATTTGAATGGGAAGTTCACCGTCCAAGAGGGTGATGATCTACCCCTCAGAAGGAGAGCTTTGGATTTATGTTCGTTCACCTTGAAGCCTGACAACCCTCCGTATTTTTGGATATCTGCTAAGATATCAGGCAGGCAGTCGACTGGGTTGGAAATGTATAACATTATGTCGTCCGCAAATGCGGATAATTTGATTTCTTGGGAGCCCAGTCGGATGCCATTGAATGGGGTCACGGCCTCGAGGTGGCGAATTAAGGGGTCTATCGATAAGTTGAAGAGGAGGGGGGAGAGTGGGCAACCTTGACGTGTGCCTCTCTGAATTGGGATTGAGTTAGAATTGAGGCCATTCACTGTGAGGGCGGTAGTGGAATTGGTTTGACAATTGTGTAGGAAGTCAAGGAAGGTATTTCCAAATCCTCGGTGGCGTAGGGTAGTATTGAGGAATTTCCATGAAACAGAGTCAAAAGCCTTTTCGGCATCGAGACTCAGTAGCATAGAAATGGGGCATTGACGATCATGTGATTGGGTTGTGGCTGCGATTGCTGTGCGGACACCCACAGTGGAGTGTTTGTTGTGTATGAATCCTAGTTGTGAGGGAGTTAAGAGGGGGCCTATAATTGCTTGTAGCCGGTCTGCTAATATTTTAGTTAGGATTTTATAGTCTTGGTTAAGAAGGGATATGGGGCGGTACGACTGGGGCAAAGTTGAGTCCCTGTGTGGTTTCGGGAGAAGTATGGTTCTGGATTCATAGAATTCTGGGGGGTTTATATTTCCTTTGTATATTGTGTTAATGTATGTGGTTAGGGGAGTGATTACACTGGGCTTCAAGAGGTTGTAATATTCTGACGGCAGACCGTCTGGGCCCGGCGTCTTGTGATAAGGAAGGCGGGCGAGCGCATGTCCGACCTCCGTTTCCGTGATGTCAGTGTCTAAGATGTGTCTGTCGTCCGAGGACATGCTGGGTAGATTTACACTGTTTAAGAGAGACCAAGTGCCCGCAGAGTCGTAGGGGCGTTCTTTGTAGAAGTCTGTGAAGTACCGGGCGAATATGCGTTGGATGTTCACAGTGTCTGTGGAGGGTTTTTGGGTGATCGGGTCTTGTAGATTTAAAATGTAGGATTTGGACTGGTTTGATTTCCCTGCCTTTGCTAATAGAGATCCAACTCTATTTCCCCATCTGAAGTATCTATTTTTCTGAGCCTCTATTCCCCATTTAGCTTGTCCTTGTAGAAAGCTCTCCAATAATGATTTGGTAGAGGTGTATTTGTCTTTGTTTTCCTGGGTGGGCTTAGTCAGGTATTCCCGATGGGCTAGTGTAAGATCTGTGTTAAGGTTGGAAAAAATTTTCTGTGTTTCCCTTCGTTTGAAGGCTATGTAGGAGATTATATGGCCTCGCATTACTGCTTTTGAGGCTGGCCAATAGGTGCCAATTTCCCCTAGATGGTCTAAATTATCATCTTGGAAATTAGACCAATGGGTTATGAGATAGTTTTTAAAATCTTCCGAGTGGGTCAGATATGAAGGAAATCTCCAATTAAGGGAGCGTGGTGTCCTGGCCCTGTCTATTAGGTCAAATGTTACCGGGGCGTGGTCGGAAATTATAATGTTCTCTATGGTGGCCCGCTGTACAGATTGGAAACTTTGCACTGGTGTTAGAAAAAGGTCGATTCTAGATTGGCTATCATGCACTGCGGAGCGGAATGTGTAATCTCTGGAAGAGAGGTTCTGAGTGCGCCAGTGGTCACAGAGGGAGAAGTGAGTCATGAGGGAGAGGACCACAGAGGCCGCTGGCAGATCTTGGGTGGTTGGAGCTGTTCTATCTATGTTTGGTTGTAGTGTCATGTTGAAATCGCCTCCCACGATTAGTGTGTGTAATTGTTTTCCCAATAAAAAATTAAACAGGGAAGAGTAGAATTCGGCATTGGGGTGATTAGGAGCATAGATATTGAGAAGAGAATAACGAGTGTCATGTATAGTTGTGAAATAGAATCGCTACCCCGCGTGGTTTTGAGGAGTGAGATGCTGTATGACAACTGCCCAGCCAGGAGGCCTTTAAGCATCCCCCGTCATCCTGCCTCCAGTGTGTTTCCTGAAGGAAGATAATGTGTGCCCCCAGTCTCCTTAGGTGGGTAACAATTTTTTTGCGTTTGATTGGTGTGTTAAGCCCTGCCACCTTCCATGTAACAAAACTAGTGTTGAGCGATTGCGTTGGCTATCGAGATCGAGCGATAGTCGATAGTCGGCCGCTATCGATAAGGTTTTTCGATAGTGAGCATCGATTATGAGCGATTACCATTAAAGTCTATGGGAGAGCAACAACACCTTCATTATTAACGCAAACAAGGCTGGAGAAGCTGAAATTAACATCCACAAACAGTCAAAGGGATACGTGCTACATCTTAGGAAAACACATTTTAGGTTATAAAGTCACAGAAAAAAAAGTCACAGACCTTTTCACTATCCCTGCCCTTGTACCACAGCCTGACCCTTAAACCTGCATCACCCACAAATTAAAAAGTGCCAGAGGCAGTATGATTTGAACCCATCATGTTACTGAACTGGACATTGAATATCCCTGTCCTGGAATGCCAGCATGAGCCCCAAACCTGCATGAACCCAGATTTAAAAAGTGCCGCAAAAGGAGTCTTTCAACCACCATTTTAGTTGAACTGGACACTAACTATATTGTCCTGTACCGCAGAATGACCATTAAACCTGTCTGACCCACAGTTTAAAAAGTGCCAGAAAAAGGAGTCTTTCAACCACCATTTTAGTTGAACTGGGCATATACTGTCCCTGTCCTGGGCCACAGTATGATAATTAAACCTGTCTGACCCCCAGATTACAAAGTGCCGGAAAAAGGGGTCTTTTCAACCCATTTTAGTTGATTTGGGCATTGATATACCTGTCCTGTGCCACAGCATGAACCCAGGGCCGGAGTTACAGTGGGTGCGGTGAGAGCCCAGGCTGGCGTCCGTCATCTATTAACACGCAGGTTAAAATGCCTGTGACGCAGCAACGAAAACTGTCGTGCTGAAGCAGAGTGTGGAAACGGAAGTGTTGAGGGAAATCCAGCCTTCCTCAGTACACAGACAATACCTGGGTAGCACTTGCCCCTTGTAATGAGTGGGACCAATTGAGCTTCACTTGGAAATACGGGGGGTTTTAACGCCCCTTTTACACCCAGGTCCCCTTTTTTTCTTGGCTTTCCTTTTTTCTTTTTTACTAAACGTGCTGGAGGAAAGGGGTCTTGTATTTGTTCTCTGCCCGGTGTTGCCCCAAATACCCCATGTCCCTGAAAAACCCCTATCTTTGGTCAATTTTTCCCCTGTCCCTTTCCCTTTGTACAATTCAGAGGAATTTTTTTAAAAAGCTATTTTTAACTGCAAGTTTTTTAGTATTTTAAATTTTCTAAAAAAAACAAAATTTTTAAAAAATCGGATGGAATCCCACCAGTCTTTTTTTTCTCTTTTTTAAATTGTATTAAATGGGTTTTTCTCAAAAAAAGGGGGATGATATTGGTTAAAAGATCTTGAAAAAAACAAGTTTTTTGAAATTATGTGTCCTTAACAGTTTTTCCTACCTATTCCTGTTTTGACGGCCCTTTCCCCTTGAGCCATTTTGGGGACCATTGTGAAAAAACAAATGTCTGTTAGAAAAAAACCATTTTTTAGAAAAGGATCTGTAGTATAGCTGCATGTCACAGCAAATGCCCCCAAAAATTCAAAGTTGGGCCCCTTGTGCATTTTTGGGGGCAATTGTGAAGAAAAAAGTCTTTTTGAAACAACATTTTTTAGAATAGGCCCTTTTGTATGCGGCATGTCACAAAAAAATTTGCCCCCAAAAACCCAAAAACATGCCCCAGGACCCCTTTTGAAAATTTTGGGTGAAGAACAAATGTCTATTAAAAACAACTTTTTTTTGAATAGGACCTTTTGTTTCCCCTGTTTAAAAAAAGGCTTGCCCCCAAAAAAATTAAAAAATGACTTCTCAGCCCTGTTAAAAATCTTTGAAGGGGGGAAAATGCCATTAGAAGTCACATTTCTATTAAAAAGGGCCCAAATTTTTTTAATTGCTGTTCTACAGAAAAACAGGCCCCCAAAAAATTTTTAATATGATTCTCACCCCACTTTTTAAAAAAAATTTGTAAAGGGAAAAATTTCCACTTAGAACCCCACATTTCTTTTCCCAATGGACCATGATTATTGCTGTTCTTCCAGCAACAGGGCCCCAAAAAATTTAAATATGGATTCTCGGGCCATTTTTAAAAAATTGTGAGGAAAACATGCCCCCAAAAACCTTTGCAAGGGTAAAAAATTCAAAAAGATAAATTTGAGTAAATGGATATAGGATTTGTCATAAAACCTTGGTGCCCTTTTTGTCCCCCTCACAGCAAAAAAAAAAAATGCCTCCCTGTTGGGAATGGAATAAAAATTGCAGTAAAAAAGTTCATTTTAAAAAAAAATTTTTTTTTCAAGGGGACCTTTTTTTTTGGAGGGGAATGTAAAGTAGACCGAAACTAACCCGGTCCCCGGGGCCCAATTTGGGGGGCCAAAAACATCTTTAGAGATCATGCCTGTTTCATCTTGAGGGAAAGGGTCAAAACGTTTCCACATTATAGTGGAAACCCGGGATGCGTTTGTCTGTAAGGGACCCCTCCGGCTGGGGAAAAAGGGGTTCCGCTCAGTTTATGCCCTTGGTGCTGGGGGGGACAAAAAACCCCTCTATGGGTGGGAGCCAGCTGGGGCCCAATTCGTCCTTTTTGGATCCCAAAGAATTTCTATTGGGTCCAGAACACATACAAAAAATCGGTTTTTGAGGGGCTTTTTGGGGTGTGCACCATGATCTTAAGTGGTCTCTGGGTGTTGTTTCTGGGGCCCCTGCTTTTGAAATGCTTTGGTGGGGTTTGGTAAATAAAGATTCCCAAGAGGTCCCCCCATTAGGCTTCTGCCTCCTTGCCTGTGTTTGCCACTGCTGCCGTTTAGGGGCTACTTGGCCTCTATTTGCTTTCAGTCGCTGGCGTTTTTTTAAAGTGACTTTTGGGGAAGGGTGAAGCTAGCAAAGATGTCCCAGTTGATCAATCAAGAAAGGTTTTCCTTTTCCCTCCCTTTTTCTTCTATTTGGGGTGGGGGGAAAAAAATTGCTGGTTTTTTTTTTGGTCGGGGGACCCGGGAGGGTGGCCACCCAGAATGTTTTTTCATTTTTTTGGCCTTAAATTTTGCGAGGTCTTGTTGGGGGAAAATTTGGAGCATCCAAGCACCATGTAAAGAGTTGGGGGCCCTTGGGTTTTTCCCAAACCCCTCTGGGTTGAGGGGAAATAGCAAAATCTCTTCTTCCTCTTTCTGCCTAAAATTTCCCACAAAAACCCTTCTTTCCAAGGCAGGGACGTCGGTGTTGGGGAATCCCTTTCCTCCTCCCCCCCGCTTCCCCCCGGCACTGTTTTAAAACACAGCCCTGATTTGCCTCAGATGATGAAACCCTGAGAGTAAAAGGTGCCGCCTTGCACTAGCTCGGAAACCCAAAAACCACTCCCTAATAAAGGGACCGATAAAATTGAGAAACTGTGGGGCTTGGATTTGAGGGAAGAGAAAGGTTTCCGTTTTTTGCATCTGTGTCGTCTCCCCCTCCGTCGCTGGGGGAACCTGATTTTTTTCAGGGGTGTCCATGATCAGTTCCGAAAAAGGATCACCAAATTTGGTCATGCGGGAAAAGGGCATCTTTCCGCACGGGCCCATTTTGGTGGTTTCCTTCAAAACTGGCATGGTTGGTCCCAAGGCTCTTTCCCCTGCCCCCACTTTTGGTGGCTAAACAGGGGGGGGGTTTCCGGGCCCGTGCTTGTAAAGGCCTTGTGTCACTTGTACTGCGTAAGGGCTTTGCGTGCCCCCAAAATTTCGTGGAGCATGGGGAGGGGGGAAAATTTCCCCAGCGTGTTGCCCGCCCAAAAATTGAGACGGTTAAACGGGGGGGGCCCGGCTGACGTTTGCAACGCACCGGGCGCAACAAAAGCGGGGGGGCAAAACGGCGGAAGTGCAAAATCAGCCCTTTCGAGCCTTTTTCAGCAGGCAGCCCGGCCCCCGGGGTTTAGCCTTTTTAGAAATTTTGGACGCAAGGTTCTTGCATGTGCCAGGAAAGGGGAAATGTGCCCCACCCCTTCCGTCTTTGGGCCCGGGGGGCCAGCGATTTCCCCCCGTTATCGAAACACCCCCTTTGCCGGGCCCACAGGTTTTTGGGTCCCCCACCCAGCGCCCCGGTCTCGTTGCGGAGAGCCGTCCAAAAGGCCCTGACCTGTTTTGGGGCGGTCCCCAAGGCAGATTAAATTTCAAAGGGCCCTGGTGTCTCTGGCCCGGGGATGCCCCCAGAGGCCCTTTGGGGGAAAGTCCCCCTCCCCAAACCCTTGCGGTTTTGAAGAGCGGTAGCCCCGGCCCCGGGAGAGCCCCTTTCACCCCCAGGGGGACATCCACCCAGCTCCCCCGTGAGCTGTCACAGGATTTGGGGCCCTTTGGGAGTCCCTTACTAGCCATTGTGGGGGGGGTGGTGAGATGGTTTTTCCCGGACACCAGATGCAGACAACGCGCTTGAAATTTTGAGGACCGTGGCTGGCCAGGGCGGGGGTTTTCTGGCAAAAAAAAAATGCCTGCTCGGCTTTGGTTTTTGGGGGCAGGTGGGGGGCCATGACTGGGGGAAACCCTTCTGTGCCCACCGCCCGGAAAAAGGCAACATTTCCAAGGCCAAAAAACCCTCCCAATTGCCGAATTCAGGCTTTTGGTTTTGGGGGATGGTTTGGGTTTAAAGTGTTTTTCTGCCCCCAACCTGGAAGACAAAAGGGGCTGGCTCCCTAGATGGCCCGCTGTAGGGGTTTGCGGGGTCGTCAAACTGGCGGAAGGAGACAGGGGGTAAATGGGGGTCTCGGGTTTTGGTGCGGGGGTTTTATTTCGGGGGGCGGGGGAGGTAAAGGGAGGCTGACCCCTGATCATGACTCTGGAGACATGGGCAGTGAGGTTTGCTTGGTGGTGGTGGGGAGGAGGGGGGGGAGACAAAGGGTGTGCAGGGGTTTGGGGGGCCCGGCGTGGGTTTGGGCCCTTTTTTTGGCCCAAGGTTCCCTCCTTTTTAAAACTCTTTCTTTCGTGCATGTAAATAGCTTGTTGGTGGGGGGTTTTAACCATTTAAAGGGGTTTTGCCTCTATTTTGCGTTTACGGAAAAGGGGGGGGGCATATGCACGTGGGTAAATCGGGAGGCTTGTAAAAGGGAAGGGGAAAGGCTTGAGGGGGTTGGGAACCTTTTTGCGGGAAAAACCGAGGAGCGGGGTTTGCGTTTGACCGTGGCTGGGGGAAATTCATATCAGCGGACTTCTGCGGCCCGCCCTCTCCCTTTTTGTGGGGGGGACCCGTATTGACCAAACCCCCATGTTTTCCCTCCTCGCCCAAATGATAAAGCGCTGGAAGAAAAATTTCTGCGGAAAAGACCGGGAAATGGATCCGAAATTTGTCGTCTTTCATCATCATCTTCAACACAGGTGACTTGGTGTTCCTGACTTTCGGGAAACCCAGAAGCTGGGGTAAAAAAAAAGGGGGGGCACTGAAGGCCCTTTGCCGACCCCCCGGGTTTTTTGGGGCCGATTGCCCGGCCCCCCTTCACCTCCTCTGATGGCACCCGTAAGGGCGTCCAGAGCAGGCTAAATCCCCCTCTTGTTTCTTTTAACATCCCTTCTGCCCCAAAAATGCATTTTGTCATCAAAGGTTTTAGAAAAAGGGGATTATCCACAGTGGTGGGTACACGAGTTGACATTTGGGCTCCCTTCCCGGTTGGGGACAGATGCTGATGATGTGATGAAAATTTTTGTGGGCCTTTGGATGCAGGCGGGGGCGGGAAGACTGCTGGGAAGCAGGTTGCATTAACAACTGCCCGGGACGTTTTGGGCGATGTTGGGTTACTTAGATTCACGGGGCCCCTTTGACCCCAGGGGATGAAAAGGCCTGACGGTCCTGCAAATGAGATCCGGGGCATGCGTGTTGTCGCCAGCACGGGAAAGGAGCCCCCTTCTCTCGTCCCTTACCTCCTGTGCTCCCCCCCTCTTTGCTCGTTAAATCCCTGCATTTTTTCCTTTTCAGAAATATAAAAATTTGAGAAGGTATGGAATAGTTTTGGAAAGTCTTTATTAAAAAAACGGAAAAATACGGGCATTCTCAAATCCCTCAAATTTCAAAAAAAAATTGCTGGATTAAAAATTTTAAATGCAAAGGGGTTTTTCAACAATTCTGGAAATGGGGGAAAAATCCAAAAAACCCCTTTTCTGTTATGTTTTGGTATAAAAAACCCGGTTTTTTTTTTTGCCCCCTTTCAATTTTACCCGTGGTGAATATAGAATTGCTGTTTTAAGATTTACGTAGAAGCTGCGTCCCTTTAACGTGCTGGGGGTGCAAAAAAATTAAAAAAACCCCGTAGTGTTATGTTTTGATATAATAAACCCGGGATTTTTTGCCCCTTTTTAATTTACTGGGGGTGAATATAGAATTGCTGTTTTAAGTTTTTCGTAGATGCTGCATCAATTTAACGTGCTGGGTGCGCAAAAATCAAAAAAAAAGGGAACTGTTATGTTTTCGTACGATACCGGGAATTTTTTGGGAACAAACAACCTGTGTGATACAAGATTGCTTTGGGTTAATTTAAGTGCAAGGTGGATATATCAACAGTTTTCCCGGGTTTAAAGGGTAAAAATTGAAAAACCTATCTGAAATGTTTATGGGAAAAAAAAAAGTGGAGTTTTGCAAACTAACAAAGAGACCTGAAGGGTTTTCCCAGGGAAAGATGTTTATCAATATAAGTTTTAGGCTGCCCAATTTTCCCGGAAAATATTTCAATAGCAAAAATGTTTTAAAATAAAAAATATTCCCTTTTCCTGTCTACATAAGTCTTGGTGAAATTTATCCCGTGTTCTTTATAGAAAGGGTTGTCTGTGTTTTGCCCGCGGGGACCCCCGTCCTCCCCCCCGTGAATAATTTCAGCGGTGTTGTGCTTTAAAAATTCTTTGCCCAAACTACATAAAATCTTTAAATTCTAATTCCCAACTAAATTGGAAGGATCACAGTAATATTAGAGGTTTTCTCTGGGGCGAAATAGACTAATTTGCTGAGGGTGTTTGGCCCAAAAGGGAGGGCGGGGCCTATCCCTTTGAGGCGCTGAGAGACACTGAGGGTTGAAAACAGGGAAACGTGGTTTTATGTAAAAAAAAGGTTCCCTGTGATTTTTCCCGCCAAACGAACCATACACATCCCCGTTGGGCACACATTACCCCTGCTCTATTCTGTAATTCATTTTTCTGGCCGCCAAAAATTTCAGGAAACGCCGGGGAAAAAAGGGGCGATCTTAATTGTTTATGCTCAGGAAATTTTTTCCTTAAATTTAAAGCTGATCGGAAATTTTGATCACCATAAAAACTTGGGCCCATTTCAACTTTGTCGTTTAAAAATTCCCAACAAAAACTTATGTAGATTTTCCCAAAAAAGGTCTTTTATACCCTTTTTCCAGACCCCATTTCCCCTTAAAAGATACCCAGAACCCGATTTCACCTAAATAAAAACTCCCGCCCCGGGAAACTGTTTTAAAAAAGACCCCAGAAACCCGACTCTGCCTAACTGCCTTCTCAAAAGCAGACCCAAATTTAATTTTTCTAAAGACCTCAGACCTTTTTTCCCCTAAAATTTAGCCCCGACCAAAATTTCCCCCTGTAAACAAACCCTAGACCGGTTAACCCCCCCAAATTTCCCGACTTCAAAACTTAAACACCCCTTCCTGGTTTCCCAAAATTTTAGGGTTTTTTGTCTACAGCAGGGGACATTTGGGATGAAGAAAAAGTGGGAGGAAAAGAGGGAGTGGAGTTGATTAGGTACTAGGCGATTTGGTTTTTACATGTAAAAGTGGGGGAAAACTTGGAGTTTGGTTGTTGGGTTTTGGAGAAATACTCCCCCCGTATTGGGTTTATATTTTGCTTTCTGCAATAGTAAAAACAGAGCGTAAAAAGGTATAGTTTTGTCACATGAGATATTTTTGGGAAAATAAAAAATTTTTCTTTTCCTTTTAAAGTAGCATGGCGTTCGCAATTTTTTTTAAATATTAAAAGCGGGTGCTGGAACTGTAAATTGGGTTGAAATTTTACTTTTTATCTCCTTTAAATGTAAATTTTTTCCCCCTTTACCCATCTGATTTTTGACTTGTATGTGATTTATAAAGGGTTAAGGGAAATCCCCAAATTGTTTTTGTATGTTAGATTGCTAAGCTCTTCCATAAATTCTCTTTTTGGGGGGAATATGTAAAAGTAAGTGATGTCAATTTTTTTAAAAGATTTAATGAAATTTTTTAAAGGGGAAAAAAATTATGTGTAACTTATTTTGTTTTTATGAAAAAAATTGCAATTTCAAACTTTCAATTTTTTTTTACCATTGTATTTGTAGTCCACCTTTTTGGACCCGGGCCCCTTGTGCCTGGTTACTTGTACACCATTTGCTTTTTATACCCTGGCAAGGAAGTAATAGAGCAGTAACATGGCAGCTACGGAAGCCTTCTTTAGGCTTTTGACTGCAAGGGCACTCTGCGATTTTGTCATGAGGAACCAAAGAGGGGAAGTAACGGTGCACAGTACCATTCCTAATTCACTCACATGCCAAAGCCGCAATTGCTATGGCGTCTCAGGGATTAAACCGCAGGGATTGGAGTCTGCTCCGATTCTCGCTGATAGCACCAGGTGTAAGCTGTAATTAACAGCTAGCATCCGCCACCTATGGAGCGGGGTCAGCGAGTGGGCCCGCTCCATAGCTCATTACTGACACTATAATGTACCCACATGTTGGTAAGGGGTTAAAATCTGCAGTAAAGCATGTGATGAAATGTATATGTTAGGCCATGTTTAGACGTAATGGCTTTGTCTTGGATTTTTGTGCTGATTATAAGGATTCTTTCACACAGCGCTTTTTGATGCTTTGTTGGATGTGTTTTTGTATAGAAAGGCACAGCAGTTAATGCTGTACATTTCTGCACAAAAAAATGCTTGAAAAACGCACCATAAAATGCACCAAAAACGCTCCATGTGAAAGTTCCCTAAGGTTAGTTTTACGTTTTGAAACAGTTAGGGCCATCCCCACGGCGTGGACAAATACCGGTGGTTGGGGCGGCCGGTTTTGTCCTTTTTTTTGGCCCGTCCCACGGCCGTGGGGGGGGGGGGGGGGGTTTTTCTCCGAAATGACGGGGAACCCCTTCCCCCCCTCCCATTGGGTTTTTCATATTCTTCGGATACCGGACAGAAGAAAAACATGTCAACTTTTTTTGAGGGGAGCCCGGCGGAAAAAAACCGTGGGCCCGGGAAAAACCCCTTGCAGTGGGACTGCGCCGGGTTTTCCATAGAGCAAAATTTGGTTTTTTTGGCGGTTTTTCAGGCGGTCTGAAAAACCGTCAAAACCCCGTCCCGGGGGGAAATGGCCTTAATGTTAATGGAATTTTCCCAAAGTCTGAGCAGATTTTCATATATACGAAGATGGTCGATCCATAGGATTTCCCATTAGGGTTTCTTTACAAAATGGTTTTAACCCCCTAACACAGAGCCATTTTTTTTTCTGTTCTTTTTTTCCCTCCTCCCTTCCCGGGCCATAACTTTTTTTAATTTTTTCATCTAAAAAGACATATGAGGCTTTTTTTTTAAAAGACAAGATGTACTTTTTAAGGGTTATTTCCCATAAAAAATACGGGGAAAACGCAAAAAAATTCTAAAGGGGCAAAATGTAAAAAAAGTAATGCCCCATGTTTGGGGTGTTTTGCTTTTAGCCTTAAATTTCATAAAAATTATGTTTGATTTATTCTAAGGTTGATATAACTTCGGAAATACCAAAAGTAATTTTTCCATTATGTTTTGTACGTAAAAAAATTCCAAAAAAATTCTACTTTTACATTTTTCGGCCGTCCTTTTTTTCTGCGACCAATAAATTTTTTTGTATAAAACCATGGACTTGAGGGAGGGGCATTTTTTGTGGGTGAAGTGTACTTTTTTATTGTCACCAGTTTTGGGAAAATGGGACTTTTTTGATTTCGTTTTTTTCAATTTTTAGAGGGCGTGAAATGACCAAAATACTGAAATTTTTCGTTTGGGGAATTTTTTTTTCTTTACGGTGTTCAGCGTAGGGGATTTTTAAAATTTTTGTGTAAAAAATTTTTTAATTTTTTTTTTATATGTAAAATGGTAAAAGGGGGGTGATTTGAACTCAATAATTGTTTTTATTTTTTTACACTTTAAAATTTTTTTTTACTTTAACTTTGAGTCCCCCTAGGGTTTCCCACTAAGGGGGCGATGTTTTACAGATAATGCATTGTGTGTAGGGGATTGGCTGTGATTTCGTACAAAGCCCCTTCCAGCATTTTGGAGTTTTTATACTTTTGTCGGTAAGGGGTTAAATTTTAAAAATTTTGTGAAATGTGGCTTTTCCCAATTATGTGTGAATACAAGGCGTAAAAATGAATGAACATGTTTCATTCTTTTGAGCGGATTTTTAAATATGCTGGGGAGGAGGGCCTGGGTTGTCCCTTTTAAAACGGGCCCCTAACCCTTTTTTAAACCCAGAGGCGAAAAACGCCCGAGGGGGCCTTGTTTTTCCCCTATGTGTGAATCCCCTTTGTTGGAAATGTCACAGTTTCCCCAAGTGGAAAAATCTGAAAACAAATTTGTAACAAATCGTGCGGGGTTTAAAGAGCTTAAAAAAGTGCATGACCCGGCCATAGACCACACAAAGTTGTCATGCCCAACTAAGCCACGCCATTTCGGGGATGATGTTTATTGGCATTTGGAAATGCATCGGGGAAAAATAAATGCATAAATGAAAGGTTTATAGTCCCCCTTCTAACATTTCTGCCCTATCCCCCCACTGTTTTTCCTTTAGGGCAATCATCGGGGGGGGTTTATTATTTAGGGTTTACGTCCACAGGGCAAAGGTTTTCAGTTGATTTTTCAGTTTTGAAAACGGTCTGAAAAACCAAATGTAACCCATCTCCATAGACTTTAATAAAAAAACCCGCCGTGCACACGGGTATAAAATGGAGGTTCTCACATGCTGGGTTCCGAAAAACTAGAACAGGCACATTCTCCCCCCGTTTTTGGGCGAAGGGGTTTTTCAATGGTTAAGGGGGAAAACTGGACAAAAACCATCCCCCAAAAAAAAACCATTGAAAAGACAAAAAAAAAAAGGCTGGATTTTTTAATCAAAAGGGCCAGTATTTTTTTATGTGAACGTCCTTACAAAATTTTACTGGACAGTGTAATACATCCTTAGACACAGACACGTGTAACCTTTTGTCATATTTGTCCTGTATAAATCCCCAAAATTTTGTGTTCTTAAAAGTAAATAAAAGGGCTGGGGAGTCACTGGTTTATATTCTATGTACAAAATGATGTTATAAATTACAAAACTCTTTCCCCACCACGTCCCCCAATTTTTTTTTGGTTGGAAAGTTTAATTTAAAAAACCGGGGGAAAAAAGGGGAAAACCATGTCCATGTAAGGACGGTCAGATCCCTAGATATTCCCCTCTTGCTTCTATAAGAAGTCTGCCAAAAATATCTCACAATACACCTAAGAAAAGAGGGGAAAAAAACATTACATGGAGGAAACTTATAGAAGTAGTGGGAAGTAAAAAAATAAACAGATAAAGAAGGCATACTTACAATGTACCGCCAATAAAGCCCCCAAATAGTGTCCAGGGCGGGTGCTTATTAACCCCCGGCCAAAGTTTTTCACAATGAGATGGCATCTCCGCCCCATAGGGTTCCATTTTAAGCGAAGGTCCATGTTTGTCGATATGGAAATAACTTTAAAACCCCCCAACACTTACTAATTATACATTGCAATTGTAAAGAGAAGAAATGGTTAACAATTTACAATGAAATATTGTATTTATCTATTTATTACAAAAAAAGCTTTGACATAAATTTACTTTTTACACTATTTTGTTTGTTTTTGGGCTGTATGTTTTTTTATAGATTATATAAAATTTTGGGAAATATAGGGAAATTGTTATATAAATAATAGAAAAAGTATTGGATATATTTTGTAAATACTATATTTATAAAAAAAAATTAATTAATATAATAAATAGAAAATAATATTAATATAGTAAATAATGAACAAAAAAAAATTTAAATGTAAAAAAAGGGTCAGAATTTTTTCCCGTAAAAATATTTTCCCCATAGAAAATGATTACATTTTTTTTTCATGGACAAAAAAGGAAATCTAGAATAATTCTACAAATGATGCCCTCTTCTACCCCTCTCCCCCCTTCATACCCTGTTTCCCCCAAAAAAAGACATAGTAATTTTTTTTTTATGGAATTCAAAGTTTGGTCTTTTGGTGTTTTGTGATGAAACCACAGTATATTAAACATTTTGATGTTTTGTTCAACAAAAATGTGAATTATTTTTCATAGAAAAAAAATAAAAAAATATCCTAAAAAAAAAGTTTAGCTCGTCTTTAGGAGCAAAAATTAAAATAAGACACTGTTTATTTTCGGGGAACAGGTTCTTGCAGTGAAGGGTCCATTCACCCACATTTGGGGGGATTTTTAAATTTTTCATTCCAATTCCCCTTTTTGTAGACTGCCATTAATAAAAAACAGTTCTATTAAAAAAATGGTCCCCTGATTTATAATACAGTTTCAGACTATGGGTCCTGAGGTACCGGGTGATTCCAAAAGGATTGTGATAAATTATAGCCTCAGTATTGATAAGTGGGAGAACATAGCACCAATTTTGTTACCATGAAAACACTCTGTTAGTTGTAACCAGAATTTACACATGTGATTTCCATTGGTGACACGGCAGATGTTTTTGGCTATTTAACACTCATGTTACTTCCCTTTTTACTTTTCACCATTGTTTTTGAATATATATATAATTATTATATATTATATATAAAATATATATATATTTATATATAAATAATATATATATATATATATTTTTTTTTTTTTTTTTCCAATAGTATACCTATGTTTTCACACTTAATATATTAAAATAAAATATTTTAGAAATTTGTGTGATACTAATTTACTTTGTAATATCTGTGAGACTTACATTCGGCCAATGCATATATTTTTAAACGTAGCTATTTTTCATATAAGTGCGGGGGACCGCTACAACGCAAGTCTGCCTTAGCCAGGGCTCCTCAACCCTATACACAGTCAATAGCAGAAGAAAAGCAGGCTCTTTAAATTGCAAAAACATGAGAAAATTTATTAAGAAGCCCCATAAATACAAGACTTGAATAACAGCAGTTGTACTACTTGCGATTTATAAATGGAAGGCATTCCATAGTCAGCGTGTGTCATAGATGTAAAAGATGTATTTTCATCTGCAGTACAGTGACCGCATAGCCTCTGGCGCCCCGGGCTTGGAGCACGGCAAATTCCTGAAGGCGGGCGTGACGCAGGGCGTACGACGTTTCGGGGACCTCCCCCTTTCTCAAGCACGCACTGCTGACTTACCCTCTACAATTTATAGGTAAGCACGGCAGAATGTATACTATATTTTGCCGCTACATATGGCTAATCGATAGTGTTTTGATGTTTACAAGAAGGCTCTAAGGCCCCAACTCTCGTTCATCCCAGCTGGTGCAAGTGTGTTTAATTCATGAATCCATCTCGCTTCTCGTCGTAAAAGAAGCATTTCGATGGATTGTCCCTCCCTCTCTTCAACTTCCTCTAAAACAGCCCATCTTAGTTCTGATACATTGTGATTGTTTTCTAAAAAATGCTAGCAACACTCGTTTTCTCCAAATTTCTTCCCTTCACTCTGTTCTATACATTTATTTTTTAGCGCAACCCTGATGTTACTACGATGTTCGTTAAGTCTAATTTTTACGCTGCGTGTTGTTTGCCCAACATATGCAATCCCGCACGGGCATTTCAAGATGTAAATCGCATTCTTGGTATTGCATGTGAACGCTCCCCTAATTGGTATGTTTTTTTTCCAGTGCGGGGATGTGTGATGTGTGGGCCCCGTATAACAGCACTACAATTCTGGCAGTTAGCGCATGGGTAAGTTCCTCTTCTTTCTATATTCTTAAAAAGCTTCTGGCTATTAGGTTTTTTCTTTCCCCGTATGTCACTTCGGACTATTTGGCTTCCTATCGTCCGTCCCTTGCGATATACAAAGAACGGTAGATCTTTAAATAACTTGCCACACTTGGCATCGCTCCTAAGTATGCTCCAGTGTTTTTGTATTGCTCTTTTAATCATTTCACTGTGTGTATCATATGTGCCAATGTAAGCCAGTTTGTTATGCTCTTCCTTGTTTTGGTGACAATTGAATAGGACAGAACGATCTTTTTCACCTATTTCTTGTGCTATTGTTTCTATTTTGGTTTTATTGTATCCTCTTTCAACGAATTTTTTAACCATCTCCTGACTCTTTTGGTGATAAAGTTGTGGAGAGGAGCAGATGCGTTTGGCCCTGGTAAATTGGCCCTTTGCTATCCCATCAAATGTTTTCGGTGCGTGAAAACTCTTTTTATGAAGAACATTATTTCTGTCAATGGGCTTAGTGAATAGGCTGGTAGTAAATCCCTCCCTAGTCTTTCTCACTTCAACGTCAAGGTAGTGGATGACATCCCTGTCCATGGTGGCCGTAAATTTAATTAGAGGGTGTATTTTATTAATATTATCCACAAATGTCTCTAGTTCTTTTTTTGATCCATTCCATAGGACAAAGATGTCATCCACATACCTATACCAGACCACAACATCGTTGTAGCCCTGTGTCTTCTGGATAAATTGTGATTCTAAAGCAGCCATGAACACGCTAGCATAACTCGACGCGACCGGCGACCCCATAGAGGTGCCCTGTATTTGTAGGTAGATTTCCTCCCCAAATCTGAAATAGTTCTTAGTTAGAACTATAAACAAGCAATGTCATTAAAAATTGATTTTTTGGTTAGTGAGGGTGGGGTCCTCTTTCCTAAATGCCCTCTGGTGGCCTGCATTCCCTTCCCCATTGGTATATTGGTGAAAAGTGATTTGACATCTAGAGTACACAAAATATAAGGCTATGTTTGTTATAGACTCGAGAACATGTAAAAATTGACCTGTGTCTCTTTAAAACATGTGTGTCTCTCTTAACTACTCTTTGTAGAATGAGTCAACATATACGGCAATAGGCTCCAACAGGGAGCCTACCCCGAGACGATAAAGGGCGTCGGGGGGATCAGTAAGGGACTTGTGAATTTTTGGTACTAGGTAAAAAATGGGAGTACGTTTGGGTGTTTACAGATCAACATATCTTTAATTTTTGTTGTAATAAGATTTTGATCTAACGCTTCGCTAAGTACCATTTCGATAGTTTGTCTAAATTTTACAGTGGGATCCTCGTCCAATTTTTTATAAACAGTACGGTCACCCTTTAAATTTAGTATGAGCCTCACTAAAATTTTTTTGTTCTATCCTGTACAAAAAGGTGGCCCCCCCCTTGTCGGCTTTTTTTATTATAATTGTGCCGTCATTCTTGAGTTGCTGTAATGCCTGCACTTCCTCTCTAGTGTGTTATTGTTTTTATTTTTATTTTTTTGGCAATGACTCCCATTTCTCTGCCACTTCTGAAGTGACGACTTGTATGAACGTTTCCAACGTATTACTATTGACTCCTGGATCAAAACTGCTACTTTTGTATAGTTTTTTTGGAATCTCACTACCCTCATCCCTTGTTCTAGATGTAGCCTGAAAAAACATTTTAATTTCGTTATCTGCCGACAAAATTTTTAGAAATCTACATTGAAATCAAAGAGAGACATTTCATTAACTGGGACAAAATTCGTCCTCTATTAATTAACGTTTCTTGTGCATGGTAAGTTCTTTATGGAGATGTTTAAACCAACAGGCTCCCTTTTTTGTTCTGTTCTTCTATTTTTTCTTTGCTTTTACGGTATTGCGTTTTTCGCGCTGGCCGGTGCCAGGCTGCCTCCAAAAGTCCGTTTCCGGGTTTGGGTTTCGATGTTCTAAAAAATCCGACCCCTTTAGAATTTTTTCTCGTGATAGATCTTAGTTGCATGCGATTGTGGCTGCTAGGTCTTCAGATTCAAATACTGCTCTTTCTATTGTTAGATCTCCTCTTTTTTCTCTTTTTTGTATCTGATTTTTGCCCGATCTTCGCCCATGTGTAGGGCGCGGCCATGCAGATAGTCTTTGCTGTCTCTCTCGAATTTTTTTAGTTTTATTCTGGAGAAGCTGGAGCTTCAAATTTTTTCAATCTGTAAGGTAAGTTCTTGATTCACCTGCCATATCGCTCCTCAGTGGAGGCTTTTTTGAACTCTTCATCAATAGAAAGGATTTCATTCCGGACTTTTTCAATGTTGACTTGTAATCTTTGTATCGTTAAGTACATCAATTCCGTTGAATAGTGATTACTAATAGCATACCATCGTTCACGATAGGTTGGATCATCCTGCATTAGTATAGGCTGTAATGGGCTTCTCAAACCCCTTGGAATGCGTTCATGTTTAACATACTGGGTAAGCGTTGAAGCATGGGAAACAAGGCTCTTTGTATATCGCAAGGGACGGACGATAGGAAGCCAAATAGTCCGAAGTGACATACGGGGAAAGAAAAAACCTAATAGCCAGAAGCTTTTTAAGAATATAGAAAGAAGAGGAACTTACCCATGCGCTAACTGCCAGAATTGTAGTGCTGTTATACGGGGCCCACACTTTCACACATCCCCGCACTGGAAAAAACATACCAATTAGGGGAGCGTTAAACATGCAATACCAAAATGCGATTTACATCTTGAATTTTTGCCCATGCGGGATTGCATATGTTGGGCAAACACAAACGCAGCGTAAAAAATTAGCCCTTAACGAAATCGTAGTAAAATCACGGGTTTGCGTTTAAAAAAATAAATGTATAGAACAGAGTGAAGGGAAGAAATTTGGAGAAACGAGTGTTGCTGGGCATTTTCTAGAAAAAATCACAATGTATCAGAACTAAGATGGGCTGTTTTTGAGGAAGTTGAAGAGAGGGAGGGACATCCATCGAAATGCTTCTTTTACGACGAAAAGGCGAGATGGATTCATGAATTAAACACACTTGCACCAGCGGGGTTTTAAACGAGAGTTGGGGCCTTAGACCCTTCTTGTAAACTTCAAAAACACTATCGAATTAGCCATATGTAGGGGGCATATATAGTATACATTTTTGCCGTGCTTTACCTTTAAATTGTAGGAGGGTAAGTCAGCAGTGCGTGCTTGAGAAAGGGGAGGTCCCCGAAATTGTCGTACGCCCTGCGTCACGCCCGCCTGTCAGGATTGCCGTGCTCCAAGCCGGAGCGGCCGGGAGCTATGCGGTCACTGTATGCAGATGAAAATACATCTTTTACATCTATGACACCGCTGACTATGGAATGCCTTCCATCATAATCGCAAGTAGTACAACTGCTGTTATTCAAGTCTTGTATTTATGGGACTTCTTAATAAATTTTCTACATGTTTTTGCAATTTAAAGAAGCCTGCCATTTTCTTCTGCTACTTACATTCGGCCACCATCTTGGACAGGTCCGTGGGGTCATTTAGCTCTGGAATCGCTGTCTTTTCGTAAGACAGATTTGGCACCAACATATGTCACCCTGATGAAAAAGCTTCTTTTTAACTGCATTCCAATGTTTCTGTCCGGTTTTGAACAGGAGACCTTGTGTGTGTTAGGTGAACATGATAACCACTACAGTACTGACACTGGTGTTGGTAGTGGTTATCATGTTCACCTAACACATGAAACGTCCCCGGTTTGAAACTGGCAAGAAACATTGGAATGGATTTTTCTTTCAAGCTGCCCTCAGCCAGCTTTACTCTTCAATCTTCACACAATTACAATAACCACAACATAAACCCTCAGCTGTCTAGTCACTAACTCAACACTCAGAGAGTCCCTTTCTATCTATGGTCTGAGTCTACTACCCAGCACTGGAAACACACACTTTTACCAGTCTCCTACTGGTTCAGGCTTCCCTCAAGCCTGGGGGCAAGAGTTGTCCCCTTAGCACCCATTCAAGCCTCCAGAGACCTGGTAAAGCCTGTCCTAGGACATGGGAAAGACCTTGCAGGTCTTCTGCTGCAATCAATCCAGTGACAGATACCTACTACCTGACGTCGCTCTGTCACTTATCCTATACTAGATATGTCTTTAAATCTAGCAGGTAGACTCCTATACATGGGATTATTTTTATATTTGTGTAATAAAACAATATTTACACATTATTATGACCACCAGTAGATATCCAGGGTAACCGTCATGATTCAATAAGGTCCTGGTAGGTTATCACAGTTTTCTTGAGCCATACTTACTGCACCCCACAGGTGCTGGAGGGTGTGTGGTGGAGAATCCATTGAAAGAACATGATGATCGAGGTGGTCCCACAGATGTTCAAATGGGGTCATGTCTAGTGAAATAGGGGGCCAAGGTACTACTTGAAAGTTTTAGTCATGCTCCTTCAACCAATATTAGTCATTTCTAGCCATGTAACATGTTGCATTGTCTTGCTAGAAGATCTCATCTGCTCCAGGGAAGACAATTATCAAATATATGTGTACGTGATCTGCAAGTATGGACCTATACCCAAATAGATTAAGAATGCCACAAAAGCATTCCCTAAACCATAACGTTGCCCCACTAGCTTGTGTTCTTCCAGCAATCATTGCATGGTGTTTGTTCTCTGATGTTTCTTGCCTGACATGCCAAAATCCATCCTTTCAATGAAGCAGAAAACATAACTCATTGGAGAAAGCAACCCTTTATCAATCTGTGGAGGTTCAATTCTGATACTAGTATGACAATTGAAGCCTTTTCTGCCAATGAAACGGTGCAGTGACTGTCAATCTGCTTCGGAGCCCCATACACAGTAGGGTTCACTGAACTATACTTTTCGACAAATGTCTGGCAGCCCCTTGGTCCATTTCGGTGATGAGCTGCTGCACTGTATTGTGTCAGTCGTCCCTTGCGCACCTTTGTAGCTGCTGCTCACCTCTCACACTGATGGCACGTGGAGCTACGCAGTTTCCACATTGCTTATTCACAATTTAAAACCACTTTTCACAATAGCGCCATTTGTCCATTAACATTACACTTTCACCACAGCAGCACACAAACAGGTCACAAACTGCGCGGTTTTATTGATAATACCACCTTTGGCCTGAAAGCCATCCAGCCTTCTGGATATACCATAAATGACAGTCCAATCTCCACACCTGCAATTATCTCTAATACAGGGCTTCCCTAAACCTTTCCCACCTAGATGCAGTGGAAGGAGGGGGCTGAGTTTATGGAAAAGGCAGAGTATTTATGTTTTTTTTCACCTACACTAGAGAAAGGAAGTTATGGGAACAGCATAGCAATGTGAGCACCACTCTTTCTGTTACAGTGAAGGAAATCATTATTTGATCTCTTGCTGATTGTGTAAGTTTTCCCACTGGCAAAGACATGAACAGTCTATAATTTTAAGGGTAGATTTAATTTTAATATTGAGTGATAGAATATCCAAAATAAAATCCAGAAAATCACATTATATAAATTATATAAATTTATTTGCACTTTGCTGAGAGTAATAAGTATTTGATCCCCTACCAACCATTAGAGTTCTGGTTCCTACAGACCAGTTAGATGCTCCTAATAAACTCGCTACCTGCATTAAAGACAGCTGTCTTAAATAGTCACCTTTATACGCGCCGTAGATAATGACAGTCTATGGGGCCAGGGAGCGGCGGCCCCGCCCCCATCCCGCCCCTTATTCACGCCGGATTTGCAAGCGCAATCCGGCTCACAAATCCACCGTGAATAACCAGTGTGAACACGGCCAAATAGAGGCATCCCGTCCTCCCTATATAGATTAAAAGCAATATATGCCAAATACAACGTATAGTTCTGCACAAAAAAACATTTCTGAAAAACACAATGTGAACTGGGTGCCACTGGCATGGTTGCGGCATATATATATACATATATAATATATATATAATATATATATATATATATATTATAATATATTATATATATATATATATATATTATATTATATATAATATATATATATATATATATATATATATATATATATACGCATACCATTACCAGTGGCACATCAACTGCTAAAAGGACTATACAATACATGGAAACCTCTAAAGAAGCATTTTTGCTATCTATCATACATGAAAAAAAACTTTGAGATTCTTAGTTCACACGTTTTGATCAAAAAATGTTTAAGCCACCCCCCGGCTTCAAGGGGGAATTGTAAGGTCAGGGGGGGACCCACGGGACCCCGCAGGCGAGGGCGTAAGCCCCCCACCGGAGTGGAATGTAAGTGGGTCCCGGTACCACCAAGCCCGCCGCAAAGCGGGTTTGGGCCTTCTGCGGGGGAGTCCCACCGGTCACTACCATGGGGGGGCTTGCCTGCGGGGGGGAAAGGGTAACGGGGTACGGGAAGGGGGGCAGGCTCGTTTTGGGCGGCAGGAGGTCAGGACGGGCGGCTCTGGTTCGTTACTGACAAGCAGGAGGTGGGACGGGGGGGGGCTCTGGTTCGTGGTCGGTAAACTATGTAGCAGTCGGTAAGGGAAAGGCAAACAGGAACACTCTGGGCCTTTCTCCATGGGAACAAAAAACAAGGGACCCGGCGGGGGGCCACCGGGAGGGGCCCGGGAAACTTAAATAGGACAGTCCCCGGAAATTTCCAATTCCCGGGTGCACTCCCCCTTTAAATTTCAAACTCCCGGCGCCGGCCCTAGGGTGGGCCAGGGCCTGGGAGATGAGCGCCTGGGGAGCGCACCGGGGAAAAGTGACCCCCGCTGGGGCGGGAGCACGGCCCAAAGGGGACAGTGGTCGCAGGGTGCCCGTAAAGTAATCCCCCACTTTGGCCCCCCCCCCCTTGGCCCCCCCCTCCTTAAGGATTAAAGTCCTTGGATGGGGCTTCTGTTCAGAATTCTCCCTGGCTCCCGGGACCTTCTTCGGGCCAAACCCCTTCCAGTCCACCGGGAATATCGCTTTCCCCTTTTTCCTCATCCCCCAGAATCTCTTTGCCCTCGAAACTTGGGCGCATCGCCAAGACGGAGGGGGAACGGCCTTGGGAAAAACGATTATTGACCGGGGTTCAGTAAGGAGAGATGGGAAAGAGTTGGGATTTTCACGTGGAGGGGGCCGGGGTTTTTTATGCACGGGTTGGCGGTGATGATTCAAAGGGTCCCCCGGAAAGGGGGGCCCAGTTTTGGGGGGGCATCTTTTGGGGACGATTAGACGAGAGCCACACCGCACCCGGAGAGAAAACGGGGGGGGATTCTTATTTTGTCCGCTTGGGGCTTTTATGCGCTGGAACCGGACACGACTGACGGGTCTTGGACCCGATGGGCCCTTCATTTTTTGAACCCGTGCGTCCGCCGCCCGGCCCTCAGAGGAGGTTGCCAGGGGGGGGGAGGGGGCGGGGAGAGGCCATTCACGATGTAGGGGGCGGGAACCCCACGGGCTCATATAAGGGGTTAAAAGGACCCCCGCCCATGGCATAAGTTGGACCAAACGTCTTTTTCGTGCCCAGACAAATGGCGAAGAAAATCCCAAGACTTGGTTAACCCTCCCCCACCTGGCCGTTCGTTTCCCGGGGGGAAGGCGGAAGAGAAGTCGAGCTTCACCTGAATTTTGGTTGCACAGGCTCGCCAAAACCCGGAAAAAATTGAACTCCCCGGCCCGAGCCCAAATTGGGGGGGAGTCCATGCAGACAAAAAAAATGCAGAAAGAACAGCCCCCAGGCGGGAGGCAGAGGCGGGCCCTGGAAACCCGGAACAAAAACCCCCTTTTTTTGGAAAAAGCACCCCGTAATCCCCCAAATGATGGTTTTTTCCCAAAGGAAGAGGGGGGGGAGGTCTTTATGAAGTCCATGGAAAGGGTGGCCCAAAGGGTTGAGTAAAAAAGGGGGGGGCTGTAGAAACCCCCTGCCGGCTTGTGACGGGGGCGTTTTGTTGCGGGACGGGGAATCACAAACAAAAAAAGCCCTTAACGTCCTTTTCCCAAAATCAGGCCACCATAAACGGGGATATCAGTTTGGAAAGGTTTTTGGGCGCCGAGTTGCCCACCCCCAAAAGGGAGAAAATGTCCCCCAATTTTAAGATCGTCTGGGGAGAGCAGGGCGAAACATAAGTCCTTCCAGGAGGGCCCTTTGGTTTTTCCACTGGACTGCCGTAAATTGGACTTTTGGAGGAATTAAAGGGTTTTTGGGAGAAGTTTTTCCCCACCCCCTTTGGAGGAAAGGGGAGGGGCGTCGGGCTTCACATTCCCCTCGGGCGGGCAGGAAGTGGATAAAAAATCGAACCGGAAGAAGAAAGTGACCCCCCTACCTGGGGGGGGGTTAATCGCTGAGCCCTTCTGCAGTTATTGAAGGTTCTTGTGGCCCATTTGATACGGTTTGGGAAAACGGGCGCCCTCCAGCAGTTTAACGCCCCCCTCCACCAAGCCAATTTTATGGCTATTAGCCCCCCGGTCCCCAATGTTTAATTCCTCTTCCCCGCGAGAACGTTTTGGGAAAAAGAACCCGGGCATGTTACAGTCTTCCCCGTGGGCCCTTCTTGCGAAAGAACGGGGCCAAAAAACGGGCTTCCCACAGATGAGGAAACCCACCCCAGTGTAAAGGGGTTTTCGCGGAATGGGGGAAGTGAAGGATAGGGGCCGTAGAAGAAGGCGGACTTGAGCTTTCGAAAACCCCCCCTGGGCCTCGACCAGCCAGCTGCGGGGTTTTGGCTTGTTTTTTGGTGAGGGTACTTTCGGGGCCCCACGTAGAAAGTGAGGGATGAATGGCGATAGAAAGTTCCAGAACCCCAAAAATCGCGGGATACCCCGCAGCCCGATGGGGTGGCCACTGCAAAAATGCAGACATTTTTGCGGGTCCCCCCTTGGGCCCTTTGGGTCAGGATGATTCCCCCAAAAAAGGGGGGCCCAGTCTGAGGGAAAGGGAGGCATTCCCCCTATTTTGGCATACGGGTTGGTTCCCCCTCGGAGACTTTCGGGTTAACTTGCCCAAACATGGCTGCGGTGGGCCCTGGGAGGTCAGGAAGAACCCCGGATGTCACCCAAGGGTAGACCACCATGCGGGTGTGGAGGAGGCCCCTGAAGACGTCATTCACTACTTCCTAAAAGAGGGGCAGAGCATTGAAACAGTCCAAAGGGGGAATCCCAGGTACTCGAAGTGCCCACCCCTGGTTTTTGAAGACCGTCTTCCATTCATCCCCCTTCCCAATTGGGGGCCCAAATTTGTGGGCCCCTCTCAGACCCAAACTTAGAGAAAACTTGGCCCCCTGCAGGCGATCAAAAAGTTCTGTGATAAAGCGGCAATGGGAAACTTTTTTTTACCGTGATCTTGTTAAAGGGCCCCGGAAGTCTATCAGGGCCGAAAGGGTTTCCCGTCCTTCTTTTTCACGAAAAAGCCCCGGCCAGCGGGAGACGAGGACCTTTGGATAAACCCCCTTCCCGGGGAAAATTCCCCTCCCCGGATGTACTCGGGAAAGGTTGGGTCTCAGGCACCCCACAGTGGTTGACTCGAACCCCCGGGGGGGATGGTACCCCCAATAAGTCGAAACGGGCAATCATATGGACGAAGCGGAGGCCCGACTCTGGATTGTGTTCTCAGAGAACACATTGGGGGTTTCCCCAGATATTTGGCGGCAGCCCGGGAACGGGCCTCCTGAAGGGGTTTCGCGAGAGCAGGGAAGCACCCCAGGTGCCCCCAAAAACGCCCCCGACAGTTTTTTTCCCCAACGAATCACCTCCCCCGTTTGACCCCAAATCCCGGGTGGAAGTGGATCGCAGCCATGGGAGTCCGAGGAGGAAACCCGAAGAGGAGCGAGGCAAAAAACATAAAGGCGATTTCTTTCCCTTTTGCCCGTGCCCCCCCGTGGGGGGACAAAAAATTGGGTTGGTGGCCAAAATGGGTGGTGTCGCTAAGGGAGTTTCCCCCCTGACGGAAAAAGATGACAACGGTTTCTCCAAAGGGGTTCCCCCGACAGCCCATTTCTGCTTTTACTAGGGACTTTGGGGTTAAAGAAAATTCCCGGGGGAGCCGAGTCCAGAAACGCCCGGGAATTGGAAAGTGATACCAGTCCCCTGACACGCCCGCACTGGGATCAACAGGCGGGGAGGAGGAGGTTGCACCCAGGAAGTTCTCCCCCAGATCCCTTTGGGGCGGGGTTTTTCCCGCAGGCTTGGGGCGTTAGAACAATTTTCCCTTTGAAAATGCTCTGGGGTCTCAGTTTGAGGCACAAGTTTTTTTTTGCCACCCCTGGCCAACCTTTTTCAGAAAGAAAAAAAAAAAAAAAAAAAAAAAAAAAGCCCGATTAAAACTGCACGGGCCGTCGGGGGGGTGGGTTTGGGGGTTTTTTGGGGGCAGGAGGCCCCCGGAACACCCGGGGCCAGGCGAGGAAACCACCAGGTTTTGGGGTGACTGGCGCTCCCTTTCTGAAACTCCTTTTCCCGTTCAAAAGAAGCGTACAAACGATGGGGGTCGGGAAAAACCCGGACAGGTCACTGAGGGGAAAACAGGAGGTCTCCCAGCTGGGCCCAAAACGTCCTTAAAATCGGCTAGAAGCCCTTTCTTTAAGGTAGCACACAGAGCGGGCCTCCCTTCCAAAACCCGTTCAGAGGCCCCGAGTAAAGGAAACCCGTACCACCCTAGTCTCCTACAGACAGGTCCCCCCTTTACGTAAAAAGGGTTTAGGAGGGCTGTCTCGCGGAGGATGCACCGGGTGGTTTTCCGAACCACGTGGACTACATGAGGAACGACTGTAGAAACCGCCCCTCACGGGGGGTTTCTGGGCCCCTAGGGGTGTAGGGGAGGCCCCAAGCCTTTCCCGGAGGGGGGGCTGACCCAAAGAAAGACCTTCGCACTTCAGACAGGAACAAACCATCACTCCAGTGCATAAAAGCAATTGGGGGAAAGAACCCCCCCCCCAGTTTTGGGGGCCCGTCGAAATTTTGATGGGGGCGACAGCGAAGCTTGGGCCCCCTCAGGGGCCCGGAACCCTAAGGCTGGAACACCGTGGGGGCTGGGGGGAGGTTTTTCTGCTTCTGGGGGGGGATGAGTTGCTGCAACAGGGGGGATGTTTTGGGTAAATTTCTGTGCCTGTTGACCGGGTTGCTGTACTTTTCGGGCCCAAAAACTCGGGCGTTTGATCCGCCATGTGGGAAAAGGGAAACCCCGGGGGATCCATGGCCCGGGTTACAAAATGTAACGGCCAGGAGGTGGCTAAAAAGGGCCCCCGCAGGGGATGGGTTAGCCCCCCCAGGGAGTGGAAAACTAAGTGGGGCCCCTATTCACCAGAGCCCCCCCGCAAAGCGGGATGGGGCTTGCGCGGCGGGGGCCACCAGGCACTACCACTGGGGGGCTTGCCTTTGGGCGGGCGGCCAAGGGTAAAGGTACCGGAACGGCAGGCAGGCTCGGGAGTCCCTGGGCAGGCAGGAGGTCAGGCAGGGGGCTTTTGGTTCATAGACGGTTTGACAAGGGAGGAGGGCAGGGGAAAAGGCGGCTCCCGGTTTGTAGAAAGGTTGACAAGGAGGGGGACAGGCCCGGCGGGTCCGGGTTGTGGTCGGTAAAAGTATGCAGACAGCGGTTTCCGGTAAAGGGAACAGGAACACTCTGGGCAGCTTTCTCCAAGGGAACATACACCAAGGATCCGGCGAGGGCCGCCAGGAAGAGGCCAGACTTAAATAGGAGCAGTGCCCGGCAATGACCAATTACCGGGCTCTGCTCCTTTAAATTCAAACTGCCAGCGCTCGCACGCCCCTAGGGCGGAGCCAGGTGCCGGGAGACGGAGACAGACTGAGCAGGAGCGCGGCCGGGTAAGTGACCACAGGCGGGGATGAGGAGGTGAGTGGACTCCGAACCCGACGTGCGGGTCGGGGCTCCGCTGGGAGCAGGAGCACGGACGCACCCGCGAACCGGGACAATGGTCGCAGGTGCGTCCGTGACAGGGATCTCAAGGCGGATGGTCCTATGCTATCTTTACCTCTCAAAAGAGCCAAATTCAGACTTCTCATTGGGTAAACCGACCTCCATAATCCAGAGAGAAAAATAAAAAACACCAACCTGCAAGGGGGAACCTCCTTTTGGGTTTTCTTGCACCCCCCCCACCTCCCAATGTTTATCGTGCAGTATGTTGCAGGTTGGGTTTTTTTTTTTTTCCCTTTTGGTTTAGGGAGGTCGGTTGCCCAAGTATTAAGTTTGTTGCCAGAGGATAAAAATATTTTTTCTTAAGAAAAAATGCAAAAAAATGTAAAAAATTTTATACAAGGGGTTTTTTTGGGATTTTATTTTGGTATTTAGCTCTAAATGTTAAAATTACCTACCCTTAAAATTTTGACTGTTCTATTTGTCAGTGGGCAAACTTACAAAAATCGAATACAAAAAATTTTTTTCCTTCCTGTAGATAAAGTTCTTGCCCTTTTCCCAAAAATGACTACAGCTTTTGGCAGGGACACCACAGTACAGCCCTTTTTCAATAGTTACATTGTTTTAAAAACGGTTGAAAAATTGTGCATACCCCAAACTTTTAGGAATTTTGCGGGGATGATTTTGGGGGATTTCAGAGCCCCAAGTTAAAATCTGAGTCCCCTTGTCTCTTCCCAGTTCCTTCCTGACCTATCAGCTTCCTAAAAAAAATCAGCCCCCCCCCCCCTCCAAACACACCACACCAGCACGCCGCATGCAGCAGCATGCAGCAGCAACATGTTCCCTCTTGAAATTATTTATGACCCCCACTGAGTGGGTGGAGGAGAGTTCTATTCCAGTGACCTTCATGAATTGTTTTTTTCCATACATGGTAAAATTCCTTACCAAACCTTCCCGAATTTTTTTAAAAGTTTGGTTTGATGGAAAATGTGAAGAAACTAAAAAGGCAGATGACACCCCCTCGCAGATCCTGGCTTTTGGGACTTCATCAGTTGATTTTCCCCTGAGAAGCTTCAGCGAAAACCCCCTTTTGGGGTTTTCCTTGTGTGCTGGTTGTATTGACCTATCATGTAATATTATAAATTTTGTTTTTTTTTCTCTTTTATTTTGGAACTTATACTTATTTGTTTTACTTTAACATGAGGGGAATTTGCTTTGTATATTAATGTATTGTTTCCACTAACTTTTTAAGTTTTTGTATTTTTACATTGGATTTTATTTCCAGCACTATTTCTTCAGTTATCCAGCACGTTTTTTTTTTTAAATTTTTTTTTGTGTATTGGTATTTGTTAATAAAATTATTTTGTATTTTTTTATATTGGGTAAGTGTTTTTTAAAATTTTTACCCTGAAATTGGCTGAAATCCACATAGGTATGGAAGAGTGCGACCTAAAAATCTGGTCATGCAGAAGATGGTAGGTGTAAGGAGACTAGCCCTTGTGGGAATTTTTCCTTTTCGGCTATTCCCGGTTTCTCCATTTTGCCGATATTATAAAAAGAGTTCTAAAAACCAAAGTAAAATGGTAAAGATAAAGCCTTGTCTGCCCCAGAGAGAAATGGAAGGGTAGTCTTCCTCCCCTTCACTAGCAAAAATATAAATATCAAAGTATACAGGTTAACATAGAAAAAAGTCACCTGGCCCCCTTGGGCAGAGCGTGCCCAGGGGGGTTGCTAGGGGTCCTAAAACTCGGGGTCGGGCCCTTTGTGTTTTTCCCCGCCTGTTGTGAACTGCGATGTTTTTTTTTTCAGAGAAAAACCTTCTGTTTCCGTCACTAATTTTCTGCACACCCAACAGTCCCCCCCTCTTCAGCAGTCACTGTACAGTAAAAAAAAACACCAAAGGACAAATTTACTTTTTCAGAATTTCACCTTCATTTGACATTACCCCTAAAAATTTACCAAAAAATCCACCCATACATGGAGAAATCTACAGACAAGTGATTTGGGCTAAAAAACACTCCTACAAAACCAAGACCAAAAATATTTTTACTTAAGGGTCAAATAAACCCGCCGACCCTGACCGAACGCGACCCAAATGTACTACCAGCTGTACACCGGCTCTGATTTCAATACCACCGCCCATACGGGGACCATATTGGTAGATATGTTGTTTGTGCTTGCAGACTTACCCCGCTGTTTCATTTAGTAAAATCACCCCGGAGAGTCTTTTTGATCAGCGTCGACTTTCCCCTTTTTTCTCCTCCGGGTTTCCCCCTTCATGCTATTGCTCCCGGCCAAAATCGTCCCCGAGGTTTTTTGGACAAAAATACCCTTGAATCCTCAATTTTCCGCAAAATCCTTAATTTTTGGTATACAGTCCCTCAGTTTTGGTTATAGGGGATGAAGCAGTATAGGGGGGGCCCAAAGGGGGTTATGGGGCCACGGCAGGATTTGGGGGCCACAGGAAAGGTATATGGGGGCCCAGGCAGTTTTTGGGGGGCACTGAGGGGGAAATTGGGGCACTGAGGGGTATTAAGCAGAGGCAGGTATATAGGGGGACTGAGGCAGATAAGGGGCCACAGGCGGTATAGGGGGGCACGGGGTATATGGGGCCACGGCAGGTATAAGGTCTTGAGGCAGTAATTGGGGCACAGGGGAGTAAAAATAGGGGCACTGAGGCAGGTATATAGGGGACTGAGGGAGTATATAGGGGCCCCAGAGGGATAGGGGGGCCAGGCATATAAGGGGCCACAGGAGGTATTGGGGCCAAAGGCAGTATATAGGGTCATTGAGCAGTATTGGGGGCACGAGCAGTTATGGGGGCCACAAGAGGTATATAAGGGCCGAGGGGAGATATGGGGGCAATGAGGGCAGTATATGGGGGCCACAGGCAGGGGATTGGGGGCCACTGGCAGGTTTATGGGGGCACAGGCAGGTATATGGGGGCACAGGAGGTTATAGGGCAACAGGCAGGTATATAGGGGGCCCGGCATCTTTGGGGGCACGGGAGGGGGATGGGGCCACAGGCAGGGAAAAAGGAGGGCACAGGCTTTAGGGGGACGGCTTATGGGGGTCACAGGCAGTAGATGGGGGGGCCCCAGGCAGGTAAAAGGGCACAGGAAACTATGGGGGGCCCCAGGAGGGGTTTATAGGGGCATAGGCAGTATATAGGGGGCCACAGACAGGTATATGGGGGCCACAGGCAGTATGAGGGGACAGGAGGTTTTTGGGGGCCACAGGGAGGCATTTGGGGACAGGCAGGGTATGGGGGCCACAGGCGGATTATGGGGGGCAAGGCAGTATTGGGGGCCACAGGAGGGATTATAGAGGCACAGGCAGGGATATGGGGGGGGCACAGGCAGGGATAAGGGGGACAGGCGATATGGGGGTCAGGCAGTATATGGGGGCCCAGGGAGTAAGGGGGTTACAGGCCGATAGGGGGCCCAGGCAGGTTTAAAAAAGGGACAGGCGCATATGGGGGCCACAGGAGGGAAAAAGGACAGGCAGCAAGGGGGCCCCAGGGGTTTTTAAGGGGGAAAAGGGAGGTATATAGGGACAGGCAGGCATTATAGGGGCAAGGCAGTATATGGGGGTCACAGGCAGGGGTATGGGGGCCAAAAGGGATATGGGGGCCACAGGAGCATAAGGGGGTCACAGGGAGGAAGGGGGCCCCCAGGCAGTTTATAGGGGGCCACAGAAGGGATTGGGGGCCCCAGGGAGCATATGGGGGGCACAGGGAGGGAATGGGGGCCAAAGGCAGGCATTTTAAGGGCCAAAAGGGAGTATATAGGGGGACTGAGGGAGGTAAACGAAAAAAATAACAACATGGGGGTTTTTGCCCTTTCCCTGGATCAACACCTTTGCCAAACAGGGTTTAACTAGATGGGGGACTTTTTTTTTTTGCCCTTTCAAAAATATGAAATTGAAATATGAAACTTAAACTCACCTTAAACTCCCCCGCGAGCGGCTCCTCCTCTTAGCCCACGCTTTTCCGGGGGTCCTCGGGCGCACGGCCCATGGGCGCGTGGCGCCCAGGACAGGCAGCGTCGCGATGACGTGAGTCATTGACGCTGCCCGGGTGAGGGGCCGGGGCCGCAGGGGCCTCAGCGCTGTGAGGACCCCGGGACCTCGCGGTGTAGGACCTGCGGGTCGAAAATGTCTGCGGGGCAGGAGCGCTGCTCTCTGCCCCCCAGAAGCCCCCACTGTGTGTGCGTCCCCAAACGCACATCAGCGAAGAGCCCGTCGGTTCCGGGGGCCCGCGCAAGCCCGGACCCGGGGAGACGGGGGAAGGGGGGGTTTTTTTCGGGGCCCGAGCCCCGAAAAAAACAGCCCTGCAGCCCCTGGCGCTGCCTATCAACCATATGAGAGGGGTGTCAAAAAGGGCCTTCTCCTGATAGAGCCCTTGCTTTAATAGACTGTCTTTCATGGAGCACTTTATCTTCCCGTCTTTACATAAAATTTTCAGCTTTAATTATATGTATGATGAAAAAGTGAAATAGAGATCTGGGGAAAAAATGCTCAAAAAAAAAGGGAACATTAAAAAACACTCCGCCCTCACATTTTTGTAATTCAAACCCCGTCCATTATGAATTTTAACATGATGGGAATTAATTGCTCCGTGTTGTGCAAAGGAACCCAATAAGTGAAATGAGGGCAATTTAAGCAAGAGAAACCCTAAAGGGAGGGTTCTGCAGGGGGGGTGCCCCCAACCATTTTCTGTTTTTTCATGTTTTTTTGGTGTGGTTTTTTGATCATTTTGTTTTATCATTGTCTCATCCCAGAGAAGATGAGGCGGGCCTACAAAACCCCCAAAAAATTGCTCAGTAGTGCAGCTCATCCCGGATGGCAATCATTGCGAGTGTTTGTAAGAAGGCTGGTTGTCAGCACGTGTTCAGAGCATGGAACAGATACCAGAAGACAGGCCAGTACACCAGGAGATGTGGAGGGGACTGTAGTAGGGCAACAAACTAGCAGCAGGACTGCTACCCCCTCCTTTGTGCAAGATGGAGCAGTGCCAGAGCCCTGCAAATGACCTTTAGCAGGCCACTAATATACCTCTGTCTGCTCAAACTGTCAGAAACAGACTTTATGAGGGCCCGTCGTCCATAAGTCGGTGTTGTGTTTACAGCCCCATATTCTCCAAAAAAATGGAGAATCACTATATTTACTATTTTGCCATAGGCAAACTTAAACTCTATCAGTTCTCTATCTGTAAAACACTAAAATGTAACTTTTATTATGTATAATTCTTAACCTCTATACACACTATTTAAAAACCTGATTTCTAACCTCACCATTATTTAAAAACCTGATTTCTAACCTCACCAACAATTTAAAAACCTGACTTCTAACCTCACCAAATTATACATTATAAAAGAAATAGTCTGTGGTCACCACCTGCAGAATCACTCCCTTATAGGGCTTGTCTTGCTAATTGCCCATCATTTCTACTTGTTGTCGGTTCCATTTGCACAACAGCAGGAGCAATTAATTTAATTTGGTGAGGTTAGAAATCAGGTTTTTAAATAATGGTGAGGTTAGAAATCAGGTTTTTAAATAGTGTGTATAGAGGTTAAGAATTATACATAATAAAAGTTACATTTTAGTGTTTTACAGATAGAGAACTGATAGAGTTTAAGTTTGCCTACGGCAAAATAGTAAACATAGTGTTCACAGCCCAACACCATGCAGGGTGATTAGTATTTGCCAGAGAACACCAAGATTGGCATATTCAACATTGGCGCCCTGTGTTCTTCACGGATGAGAGCAGGTTCACACTGAGCACATGTGACAGAAGTGACAGAGTCTGGAGATGCCATGGAGAATGTTCTGCTCCCTCCAACATCCTCCAGCATGACTGGTTTGGCAGTGGGTCAGTAATGGTGTGGGGAGGCATTTCTTCGGAGGGCCGCAGAGTCCTCAATGTGCTAGTCAGAGGTACCCTGTCTACCATTAGGTATTGGGATGGGATCCTCAAACCCATTGTGAGACCATATGTAGGTGGAGTGGGACCCTGGGTTCCTTCTGATGCATGGCAGGGCTAGGCCTCATGTGGTTGAAGTGTGTGAGCAGTTCCTGCATGATGAAGGCATTGATGCTATGGACTGGCCTGACCGTTCCCCAAACCTTAATCCAATCAAGCACATCAAGGACATCATGTCTCGTTCCATCCACCAATTTCACGTTGCACCACATGAGAAGATCTGGGAGAAGATCCCTCAGGAAAATATCCTCTGCCTCATCAGGAGCATGCCCAGATATTGTAGGGAGATAATATAGGCACGTGGAGGCCACACACTACTGGGTCTCATTGCTTTATTTTGAGGCATTTCCACTGAAGTTGGATCAGCCTGAAACCCTTCATTTTCCACATTGATTTTGAGTATCATTCCAAATCCAGACTCCATGGGAAATTAATTTTAATGTTCATTGATTCATGTTGATCATTTTTATATTTTATTGTTCTCAACGCTTTCCACTATGTAATGAATAAAGAATTGCAACTGGAATATTTCATTCATTGAGAAGTAGGATGTGGTATTTTAGTGTTCCCTTTATTTTTTTGAGCAGTGTATATACTGTGTCCCCTGTCTATCTTGCTTATTGGAAAGCATGAGTTTTTTAATTTCTATGTGACAAAGATGACTCTTGTGGGTTATTCTACATTGTACCAAAGTAGCATAAATTTTGAAAATCATAATGGGAGACTCAGCCTTGAAATGAAGACATATGTGGAAAAGCTGACTGCATAGAGAAACGCAAAGCTGAGTCTTCCCAGAACATTACTGGAATAAAATATGGACCTCTTCACAAATTTGTGCCATCCTTGTGTAGAGGTCCTGCTAATCTGCTCTGTATTTTTCCAATTTTAGTATATGTGCTGCCAAAGCAAGCATGCTGGAAAGGAAGATCACTGTGAAACATGGACCATGCCTCCTGTCCCTCTTTCGAAATTAGGGAGAGTGAAGAAAATGACATTTCAGAAAATTCAGCAGAAATTAAGACCGTGCTCATGGCCTGAATGGAAACTGGATTTTCTATGTAGCAAAAAAGGACTCTTATGGCCACATGTATGAAAACTGTTTAGGTCTAAAACTCACTTTTTTGCCCATAGTAACCTATGGGCAAAAAAGTGAGTTTTAGACCTAGACAGTTTTCATACATGTGGCCCTTAGTGCTTCTTCTACACTGTTCCAAAGTATAGAGAATTATGCAAATCAACATAGGACCATCAAAGTCTTATAATGGAAACCGATATGGATAAATTCAATCCAAGCTATTAGAAAACATGACCAAAATAAAATTGAAGAATTTGCTTGTTGGGACCATATAATCTTCTCTGTGTCATTCCAATTTTATTATATGTGCCGATAAAGCAATCATAGTGGAAAAAGAGATTCCTGTGAAATATACTGCGTTGCTTCTCCCTCTCTGGAACTTACAAAGGTTGGAGGTGGAGCATTATTTGGATGCTGCTGGTTACTCTGGGGGGCTATATGTACGCCACTATGGACTATGCAGGGATGTCTCCTAGTGCACTACAGTAAATGGTGGCACAGTGCGTCACAACATGTCCATTATTAGGAGTAACAGCTGGATGAAGGGGTTTCTAAACAAAGTGGGGATGGGCTGTCTGGGAAAGAATTAAGGCCAAGATGTGTGTGCAGCAATTTCTGAAGCGGGGACTTGTAGCCAGAGACCAAGTCAGCCATGTGATCTAGGCCAGACAGGGACCGAAAGAGGGAAAACCAACCATTTTGAATCAGAAAAGACATCACCTTTGAGTCACTGGATTTAATTTCCTTTCACTGCGTTTGATTAGTGTTTGATTTTTTTGTCGGATTTGCAGTTTGGTGATATCTTACACACCTCCTGTGTGCTATCTGACTAATACGTGATCACTGTACAGGCAGTACCCGGGTTAAGTACGGGTTAGGGACTGTAGGTTGGTTGTTAAGTTGGATTTGTATGTAAGTCGGAACAGGTATATTTAGTACATGTGTGGTGAGGAATACTGGCACTTGTAGTTCCACAACTACAAGTGAAAGCATGCTATACCACACATGTATGAATTGTATGGGTGCTGATTAGTACATGGGTTTATCATGTGCTGTTGTGGCATGCTGGCTCTTGTAGATCCACAACTACAAGTACCAGCATGCCACACATGGGTGCTGAATGGTGCAGAGAGAAGAGGGGGAACGAGACCTATAGTAAGGGGTGACAGGAGAGGCATGAGAGAGAGTGGGGTCGGGGACATTACACTGCACCTCACACTGTCTCAGGTCAGAACTGGGGATTTGAATTTTTACCAGTATATGGGGTCCGGGTACTATTTGCCCTTTTTGCCTAGGACATCCAAATCCCCTGTCCTGACCCCTCTATCTGTGCTCACATACAATGAACAATATGAGTTCTATATATAAGTTGCTGATGATCAGTGCACTGCTCAGCTTATGTTTGCACCTAATTGATATTCTGGACAGTTGAAGCAATTTCATATTTAAGTAATATTCTGTTTACCAGACAAGTCACTGGTCCTATCCAGGCTCTTTCAGAGCACATGGACAGGTGACAGCTTCCACCCTAAGAAATGGACACATAAAAGGAGTTGGGCATCTGCAGCTTGTCCATTGGGGCTCTGTAAACAGTGCAAAGCCTCAGTGACAGTCCTCCCCAATGTGCTGGGGAGGGATCCTCTGCACCTCCAGGCAGCAGCACCTCACTCTCAGGTGTAAGCCTGTCATTTCTCAGCAGGGCTTCCTGAGGGGGCACAGTTACTTCATCAGGACTCTGATTAGCTGCACATGTGACTTTGCCACAGAGTGCATTGTGGGAACTGTAGTCCCTGCTTCTTTCCATCTTAGCTTTGTTGGTTAAGATAGCAATAAACAGGGACTACAGTTCCCACAATGCACTCTGTGGCAATGTCAGCCAATCAACGTCTTGATGAGATAGCAACACCCCCCTGAGGAAGCCCTGCTGAGAAATTACTGCCGGGGGAGGGGAAGAAACAGACATGACACGATTTTACACAAGTTTAAATCTTTTCATCATCTGGGGGTGGAGAAGGTGATGCTGCCTGGTGACAGGGAGTGTCAGTGGTGACCCGAATTGTGGCGTGCCGATGATATGGGGCTTGACTCAGTGTGTGATGTCATCACACCGAGCCATGCCCCATGAGTCCCAGGTCATAACTAGGGGGCAGTCATAAGTCGGAATGACATAAGTCGGGGACTGCCTGTATTTAGTCTCAATTTAGCAATAATAATTAGTCAACCACTGTGAGCATAGGGACCACAAAATGGTCACATAACCATACATCCACCAAACACCTCCAGCTTGGAGCTTCCCATAACGGCCCCAGTTGACTACTTAAAAGTAACAAGAATTGATTTCCTCAGGATCATCTTGCCAAATCTCAGTGAAATAGCAGCAAATGTACAAAACACAACATAAGTGCTAATGGTAACATTTCACACCAGTGTAAAATGATTGGCTTCTTCTGTGTCAGAAGACACTATGCTTCAGCACACAACAGAACCTTTTCACAGAACCCGTTCCTCTCAGATGACTCTAAAGAGGGTTTTCTCAATCTCTCTGGGGTTTTTGCACAATTCTATATAATCCTGGTTTTCACCTTCCTTACATGCTTTATTCAATGTTGCTCTATGTTCATGCATGAATAAACTTTGCCCTCATAACTTCCCCATTTTACTAGCTCTTGAAGAAGTGAGTAACTTGGTTGGATAAGTGCTACACAATTGTCTCCAGCAAAATGCATCCTAAGACCTTGCTGCCCATAGGGATATTCTATAAAGTTTTATTTTTGTATCTTTTACCTACAAGCAACCTAAATTTGGGTCTAGATTTAGTCTGATCAAGTAGCGAATGGCTACTGAATCTGAATTTCTTACTTACAATTTTTATTATTTTTATTAGGGGGGTTGGACACTAATGTTAAACCTGCATTTCACCAGAGAAAACGGAATTGGCCCGGTTGTCTTAGAGTTGGCCATGTTGGAATGGGTCAACTGTGTAAAATCCTGTAACACATATCTGAGTTGTGTGTTCCTACCAGGTCTGTGACCTGAACACTTTAGGACAAGTGTGTAAAATATTATAAACCATATCTTACAGTTTTGGGTTTCCCAAAAGCCCAAAAAATTAAAAATTTTAAAGGGCCCCGTGTGCAAAAATATGAAAAAAACATATCAATTTGTGTGTCCCACAAGGTTTGACAAAGTGGGGAACATTACTAAATTAGAGGTCAAAGCTGAAAAACTTTAGATGGTCTTCAGATTTACTTGAAAAGTCCGAAAAAACAAAAGAAATAAGTAGTATCCCGGCCCAAAAGGGGCCCCGTGCAAGCCAATTCATCCAAGGCCCGGGGAATTACAGGAAATAGTAAAAAACATCAACCCTTTTTTCGTACTAAAGCATATGACGTGGTAGGAAAAGCTGCCTCTGCAAGTAATTTTCCCCCATGAAAATGTGGGGAAAACTTTTTACCAAAAAGGTGTATTCTGTTTTAAACTATGGCTATGATGTCGGGGGGAAGTCTATTCTAGATGCGATTTTCCCACTAAGGCTGTAGAGAATTAGGAGCCAGGGGGGGCTTGAGTTTGAAAAGGGGGCCTTGGTGGAAAAAGCCCTATGTAAAAAACTGGGAAAAGGTCACAGAGTTTGTAAGTACAGTGGGGAAAAAATATTTAGTCAGCCACCAATTGTGCAAAGTTCTCCCCATTTAAAAAAAATGAGAGGGGAGAAAACAGGCAAATTGTTTCACTGCTTTGGGTATGCCCATAAGCCAACGTTTTTGGAACGTTCCATAATTTCCATCACCCACAAAATACTAACATACTTTGGCCCCCCCTGGGCATTTTGGGCGCCTGAGCAAAACAATCTTCGAATCCCAACCACACAAAGCTTTAAAATTTTCTGTATTCAGCAGCGGAAAAGACAATTCCCCAGACAGGATGGGGGACACTAAACCCACCCTTTATACGTTCGGGAAAAAATTTAAAAAATTTTTACAAAGGGATGGTTTGGGGTTTTGGTTTTGTTCTTCCAAAGAATTTAAAGGGTTTTGAAAATGTTTTCAAAACTTGGCACCCCAAATTTTTGATACTCCAAATATTTAAACTCGTTAAACCTGTTTAAAATACAAAAATTTATTGGAGCAAAACCATAGGAGGCCAATCCCCAATCCACCCCTTATGATTCATAAAAAAACCCCTACACTCCAACAAATTTTTTGGGTCAAAGGGGGGAACAAGCTCTGTGGAGTGGGCGTCCGTGTTCCCCCGTTTTCTCCCCCCTCCCCTTACCTCCACTTTTTTTTTTTGGTGGTTTTCTTCTGTCTCTGTGGTCCCTTGGACTTTTGCAGGAATATCGGTTTTCATAATTTTGAATGCCACACTGTTTTTGTGGAAAATTTTATTACAGTCTTAAATATGCCAAAAGGGAGATGCCAAAGGATTCAAGGGCAGGATATCTCTGGACACTTTGAAAACCCAAACCGTTCATTAAATGCTAAGACTTCACCTGCTAAATAACCCCTTAAGCGTTAATTCCTTATTTAGTAATTCATTCTATTTCAATTTAATATAAAATTGTAAATTTTGATTACTGTGTATTTAAATTTTTTTCCCCCTTCCCCCTTTTCCCCCCTCCCCTCCCCATGCCTTTTCCCTTCCCTAATTTATTCCCTGTTTGGAATTTTTGTAAATATGTTTACAATGTTAATAAAAACAAGTTTAAAAAAAAAAAGATGAGAGAGGCCTGTAATTGACATCATAGGTAGATTGTCTGATTTGGAAAAAATTTATTTTCTATTCCGGGGGAAAAATAAGTATTTGGTCACCTACAAACAAGCAAGTTTCTGGCTCACAGACCGTAACTTTTCTGTAAGGGGGGTCCCTGTCCTTATCATTACTTATAAAGGTCCCTTTGAAATTTTTATCATACAAAAGACCCTGTCCCCCAACCTCAAATAGTCCCCCACTCCAAAAAACCCCCTATGGTGAAGACCAAAGAGCGTCGGAAAGGGCCAAAAACAAAAATTTTAGCCCTGCACCCGGTGGGAAGAAGAATTGCAAAGGCAAGCATTTTGGTTAAGAAATCAATATGGGGGGCAAAAATTGAAAATGGAAGACAACAAGACCATGAATCCCCTAATCTGGGGTAGCCAGATCTCACCCCATGGGGTCAAAAAGATCAAAATTCCATTTTTTATTTCCATCTTTGGCCTTTAACCCGCTTAAACCCATTGCAGCCCCTTCAGAAGATCAGGTGAATGGATAGGCTCTCTCTTCATAAAAACATTTTGGGCACTTTTTGTTTCTCCCAGTTTTTTAAGTTGCATTAGAGACATCACAAATATTCTTTTCTGTAGGCCTCAGGTACAATTATCTTTTGAATAAAGTTAAATATTGGGGCAGGCTCCAAAGGTCCCCTTGGATTTAGAAAATGGTCTCCAGATCCCTTTTTGATTTTTAAAACTAGATTAGTAAAACCATTCCCCCGATTTTGATTCCTGGTGCACCTGCCTCTTGAACCCTCTGTATAATCTTGCGCACTCTGTTACCCATGAAAGAAAATCTAAAAATGTCATATACAATAATTTTTTATTATTGTTAAATCATTATGATTATTAATGATGAGATTTTTTAATAATGGAATATCCATTTTTTCCACCTGCTGTAGAAGTGAAGCGATGTAATCAGTTGAAGGACACATGATGATATTTTTTCTCCCATGACGGGAAAAGTATTTGAAGGACACGTTCATCAGAATTCTCAGATTCATCCATCTTGTTTGATATTCCCTCTGCCTAAAGGCTCATCCTGATGTTTCTCCCTAGAAAAATTAGATAATTATTAGAAAGTTTATTTTTATGTAATTACTGTATGAAATAATAAATGTCTATTATAATGTGTGCCATAAAATACTTGTCTCCTTTTTAAGTATGGGTTATTATTTGTTTTAAAGTGCCACTAAATCCAGAGCACTGTACATTTGAGGGGGGTTACATACATAACATTTGTCATACTAAATACAGTACAATGTCAACTATAAATGACTAACAACTGGTACAGAGGGAGAGAGGACGCTGCCCACGAAGGCTTACAATCTACAAGGAAGGAGACAGAAGGTGAGGAGCAGACATATCTGTGGGGTGGCATAGGGAAAGTGGGGTTATGGTAGGTTATAAGCTATCCTAAAGAGATGGGTTTTCAGGTTGGTTTTAAAACTAGTCAGTGTTGTTGAGAGTCTGATCTGTTGTGGTAATGAGTTCCAGAGTATGGTAGAAGAATGGGAGAAGTCTAGGAGACGGTTGTATTAGGAGCTGATACGGGGAGAGCAGATAAGAAAATCCTGTGAGGAGTGAAGGACAGGTTATGGAGAACCTTGTAGGTCATGGTTAGTAACTTGAGCTGTATTACAGATATACAGATGTAAAGTTGGGTGTCGTCAGCATACAGGTGGTATTGAAAGCTGTGTAATGCTATGAGATGACCCAGGCCAAGATCTTGTTTAGGAAGTGAGTTGTGAGATCATCTGCTAAGATAAGAGATATGTCCCTAGCGGCGAGGAGGAGCAGAGAGAGGGTTAGCAGGTGGGAGTAGGATAGAAGGTAATTTGGTAGGGTCGGTTTAGTGTGGAGGGTATAAATCGTGGGAAAGTAGTTGGTGATGACAGACAGATGAGAGGGTAGAATGCATGGAGAGATTAACTGTTAACTGAAAACTATCATTAATTGTTACCTTCTATGCAATCCTTGTTCAATATTGGTTTAATTCTGGTTATAATTCATCCTTATACTTTGAAAAATGGCCACAGGATGGCCAAGGTCAAGAGATGACCGGTGCAGAGAAATTTATACTAGATTAAGACCCTAACCAGACCAGCCAGGTGTGAACAAGAGAGCGGAGGAGTAAAGTTAGATTGTTAACAAAGTGGGGGAGAAGATAGGAAACAGGATATACAGAATATAGTACACTGTTAGGCTATGTCTACACAGCATGCAAAAACGATTGTATTTTTGGTGGTTTTAGGATTCTAAAACCGCTGAAAATCCGAATATTTTGTATGCCCATAGACTTTAACACAAAAAACGACCTATAGTCTACACAGGTCGTTTTTTTTCCAATCGTTTTCAGGCGACGGTGTATTTAGGTACATGTTCCTAAATATGCCGGCGTTTTGCAGTCGGTTTCCCATATAATCTATTGTATGGGCCGATGGCAAGAAAACAAGAACCGACCCCGGTTTTTGACAAAACAGTAACAGAAACATACAAAGCAGGGAATAGGCACAGAGAAAGTGGAGTGGATACAATGCCAGAACAGGTTGTGTAGAACATGTGGTTGCAAATAATTCACTAATGGATTACTAGGATTTTCTGAAATAAATTCTAATACAAGTGTTAGATAACCTTGTTCATGTAACTGATGGTATAAACTTCTTGTCTTATAATTATTGGGACATCTACTCCTCCTGATGTTGTAGATATATTGTCTTCTTAGATGACACCTCCTCAAGATGGTAAGAATACTTCTTCTAACACAAGGATGCTTCCTTAAGATGTAATTGGGTGGGGAGGATGTTTTCACTCCTATAGAATGGATGACTTCCCATCCAGGAGTCTTTTTCTGATGGTAAAGGGGACTCCTCCCCCAAGTGAGACAAATGAATCCTCCAGATGTTAAAGGCGCCTCATTTGTCTCAAGATGTTCCGGGCGCCGCCTCCTCCTTCAGACTCCAGATGACAAAGGAGTCTGCTCCTCCACTTTCTGATGGTATAACCTAGATGGGAGAAAACCAAGGAAACATGTTAGGAGAATCTAAACAGGAGATCTTTATAAAACTATATGTAAATCCTGCTTCACATTTATAAACTCCGTTTCAAATAATCAGGAAAACAGTATCCCTCAATTACTATCACAGGATATACAGGCCTGGCCTGGAGCCCATGTGCTGTTCTTTGGCTTTTCAAGTTGTTTAATACTTGAATACATATTCTTAAATCAACACAAACACTATAGTAGAGGTGACTATATACATTATATTAACCCCTTTCCGCTGCACAGTCATGATAATATGGCTCATAAATTTTTTCCTCATCACCTTCCAAAAGCCAGAAACTTTTTTCATTTTTCCATCTACACAGACATATGAGGGCTTGTTTTTCATGGAACAAGATGTACGAGTTAATGGTGTCATTGATCTTACCATATATTGTACTGGACAACTGAAAACAATTGTAAGTCAGTGAAATGTGGTCATGTTTGTGGAGGTTTTGTTTTTATGGCATTCAATCTTTGGTATAAATTATGTATTATCTGCATTCTGCAGGTCAATATGATTCTGGTGATACCCAATATATAGGGTTTTCATTATTTATTACTATTTTTTTTTTAAATTCTTCTACGGTGTTCAGTGTACAGGATAAATGATGTTATATTTTAATAGATTAGACCTTTACGGACATGGCAATGCCAATTATGTGTAACTTTTTTTTATTCTTTTAAATTGTAATTGGCAAAAAGGGGGAGGGATTTGAACTTTTAATATTTTTTTTCCTTTTAAAACTTTTTTTCACTTTAACGTTCAGTCCCCCTTGGTTACTTTACCACTATGGGATGTGATTGCTTGTACCCTCTTCTAAATAATGCAGAGTATACCAGGATGTGGTTCTATTAGTTCCTGCGCTGCACCGTTCCTTATTTTATTTAGCCATCGCAATCACTGCAGCATCTAAAGGGTTAGATAGCAGGGATCGGAGCTGGCTCTGTTCCATGCTGTTAGTGGTGGGTGTCAGCTCTAATAATCAGCCGATACCCGCCGTATATGGAGCAGGCATGTGAGCCAGCTTCATACAACCTTACCAGCATTATGACGTATAAGTAAATGTCAATAATGGATTAACGTTGGCCGAAATAAACAGATTTTGTTGAGACTGACTAGACATCTATTATTTATGAGGACTTCCCAACTCTTCACTGACAGCAGATGTTGTAGGGAAGAATTAGGTAGTTGCATTAGAATAAGAGTATGTTCACACGACATTTTAGATCTAAATTTTGGATCAGATCCAAAAAATCGCATCCAAAAACGCTTCATCAACCGGATCCAAAACACATCCAAATAGTCTAAAAAAAAAAATGGGAATCTAACAAGAGAACAAAGAGTGACTTTTAATAACTACATTTACTATTTTGCCATAGGCAAACTTAAACTCTATCAGTTCTCAATCTATAAATCACTAAAACTTAACTTTTATTATGTATATATAGCACTTAACCTCGATACACACTATTTTAAAAACCTGATTTCTAACCTCTCAATTTGTCCCTTTCTAATTGTGAAGGAATAACTCCTTTTCTATTATAAAGTCTGGTGGAACACCACCTATTAGCAGGGTAACCCTATATATACAGTGAACAGAGGATGAAGCCAGTTAGCTGGTGAAACATGTTGGGGAGGTCAGGCATGACATTTTAATTTGTGATTTCCTACCTCTTTCTACTGTGTTACCCGCTGCAGAGGGTTTCACAAGGAAACCTTATATGTTTCATGCCCATCAGATTAGGGATGACTGCCCAAGTAAGATGTTTTGGATTTCTTTTTGGAGTTAGGAAATCACTGTATAGATATTGTTTCCCTGATAAAAGGTGGTGTTCCACCAGACTTGATTATAGAAAAGGAGTTATTCCTTCACTATTAGAAAGGGACAAATTGAGAGTTTAGAAATCAGATTTTTAAAATAGTGTGTATCGAGGTTATCTTCTATATATACATAATACAAGTTAAGTTTTAGTGCTTTATAGATGGAGAACTGATAGAGTTTAAGTTTGCCTATGGCAAAATAGTAAATATAGTTGATAAAACACATCCAACACGCAGGTATTGCATCTTTTGGATCAAGAAATGGTAATTCTTTGAACGGATCAGAAAGACACATGTAAATACGTATTGGCAATCACTCGTCTGAACGCCGATGTGTGTTTTATATTGAAAGCAATGTAATCACACTGCACATTGTTAGATGCGTGTTTGGGTCCATTTAGTGTCTGAAACAAGGATCCAAATACGCATTTACAAACGTATGTAAACATGGATCCAAAACGCTGTGTGAACATCCACTAAATCTGATTTATTTTCACAGAGGAGAGATCAAGCAACGGCTTACTCCCTAATTAGAACACATGGACGCTCAGCTGAGGTGACCAGGGAATTTTGGAGAATGAGCATTTGGCTAACAGTTATTATTTTTATATGTTCTGATAAGGATTTTGATACTCACTTGGTCACTAATGACCCCAGCAGCAGAACCCAAAAGCCATCAGTCTAGAAAAATAGAGAAACCAACATAAATTTCCATAAATCAGACCCATTTGTGGGAATCACAGTGAGGGGAGAGTAGGGTTTACACTGGAGACAAGGAGTCAGGGAATTTACATTAACAGCATTATCCTCATTAGTATTTACCTGGATAGACGACTGGGTTTCCTGCTGCTTTTTCTGAAGAAGAGAAACGACAAAGAAAAAGTTAAAAGTTATGAATTCAGCAGAAACACTAAAAACATTTTATAGGAAATGATATAAAGAAAATGTATTAATGTAGCCGTGTGACCAGCACCTGCAGCTGTATATACTTAGACAGTGTAAACTTAGACTAGACAGTCTTAAAATGCAAATCATTGTGTTGATAAATCTGGTGCATGTTTAGACTGTCTAGTCTAATTTTATACCTTTTATTAGTTCTGTGGCACAATTTAAACACATTTTTGACGCACAGCATCTCGCTCTAGTTCACACCCCTTTTTATAAAACCACACCCATTTTTGTCAGATGAGGCGCATAAGTGTCAAGAAATTGTCTATGTGGCTGCATGAGGAACGCTTTAAAAGTAGATGTACCGGCCACTATGTACTTGTGCTACAAAGAAACAGCAAGTAACAAACATGTATCTGTTTGACGTTTTTGTATTTGGAAGACTTTTAATAAATGTTGCTACATTATAGAATAGCTACCTGTCATTGACTTAAGTGATTGGATTAAAGGGAGCTAAAGGATCTCCCGTTTACAGGTACGGTTATTAGATAAAATAACTACTACCGATTATATGAATATAAACTGTCTAAAACACATAATAAATGTGTTGTAAAACATCTACAACATTAATTTTGGCATAAATTGCACAGTTGCCTTATGCCTATGTTCATTCTGAATTTAGCTATATACTTCCAACATTTACTACTAACTCTAATCATTACTGAAGTAACATAGTATTCACTGTGTAACCACAACTGTAGGACTAATTTATGCAACCAGCCCTGCAGCCTGAGGGGGCCAAAAAGCCCTCCTGCTGGAGATACCAGAATTGTAAGTGGCACATTGTAGCTGGAGGGCCCATTTCACTTTTTGCACTAGGGCTCCAGAGCTTCAAGTTACGAAGTTACGAAGCCCTACAGGATACTATATAAAATCTTTTCTCTGTACTTTCTAGTAACAAAGGGTTACAGTACACAATTATTCTGGTTATTTTCTATAAAGAATGGACTTCAAAGCTAATGTAGAAATTCAGTACAATGAAATTGCAGAAAAAGTGTAAACCCAGCAGAGTCTAACATCTGTAGACAACCTGTTTAGATCATAAAGGAACCCTCTATATATTGTTTGAAAGTTTTTTTTAAAAATGTCAATGCTAAAACAAATATTGGGATTTGTATAAATGGAAACTAAATGATTTTACTCCTAACTCTAGGGTCTCCTCTTTGCTCGTTGCATACAAGATATTATGGCTTTTGATTTCTCACCTGGGGATCACCACGGCTGCCTCCTCCTCATCTTCCTCCACTGCAACCTCCCTGTATAGAACATAAAATAGCTGATATAACTGTGTACCTATTGTGGCAGTGGGGATTATACATTATCATAAAGCGACTTAATGGGAAATTTATAAAGCAAAAATACAGAACAAATTATAGCGTCATATAGCAGCCCATAGACTTCAGATGTATGAAGTCACGTCTTCTGCTTCTTTATACTTACATGATGGTTCCCAATCTAGGGCTCCATTCACTGCTGCAAAATTTGAAAGGTCTGTAACAGAAAACACATTTAAGGTTAGGATTACTGACACTTGGTCCAATGTGAAAGATATAGAAAATCTAATTATAGTTATGTCTGGATAAAAAAGATGAGCTGAAACCCTAGAATTTATGTACAATATCATACTTGCCAACTCTCCTGGATCTTCAGTGAGACTCCCAAAAAAAGGAAGCCCTTCCAGAAGAGTTGGCAAGTCTCCTTGGATGGTGCAGGCTCAGAACCTGTGTCCATACCACATGTAGCAATAGTCAGCTGCGATGTACGGCTAGGTTCCTGCTACTGAGGGCAGGATTGAAGCTAGCTCTGATTCTAGCTATTTAACCCTCAAAATCCTAAAAGGCTGACTAGTAATATATTGCTGTGCATTATAACATTAATTGCATAGCATAGTCCCATATTGGGACAAAAAAAAATTTAAATAGAAAAGTAAAAACACAAAACTCGTTTTCCCAATAAAAATGATTTCCCCTATTATGTCTAAAGAAAATAAAAAGATACACATAACAGGTTTTGCCATGTCCATAATAATCCAAGCTATACAATTATCATGTTTATTTAATCCATACTTTCCAACTCTCTTAGAATATCCGAGAGACTCCTGCAAATAGGGGAGATCTCCTGGGAGAGCTGGTAAGTCTCCTACCGCTGGCAGAGGCCAAATTTGGCTGCCGGCTGCTCTTTATATAGTAGTGGTACTAGGCTAGACTACAAAGTCTATCTGGAACACCGAATGGCCTTTCTGTACCTGTGTTTCCCAATGGGTGAGGGGTTTTTGCTCCCAGCCTTTCCTCACAGGCAGGGTTAAGCAGTTGTACATCACTCACACCCTCTCTGGCTCTGGAGGAAAGCTGATTGATGTGGTATCACTTAGCTTTCCTGGATGCTGGATATTTCATCCAAGTTCTAGGAAAGCTGAGTGATGCGGTGGAGCACAGTGCAATATATGCAATTATGAACAAAAAAGAAAATTTTAGGAATAAGTATACGGATAAAATTTATCCGATTAGAAACTTCATAAATTGTTATACAACACAGTTGCACTGTTTGTGATATGTGTTATGTAGGCTGTAGTATCAAGAAGCTAAAAACCAGAATAGCTGGTAAGCATTCTTACTTGGATCTATATAGTGATGTGGCAACACTTAGCTTTCCTGGATGCTGGATAGTTTATCCATTGTCCAGGAAAGCTGAGTGATGCTACATCCCCCAATCAACTTTCCTCCAGAGTTGTGTAAATAGGTGTGACTTTGTGTAAAAGGGATGGGTCATGTAAAAAGAGGGTGTCATTTATTCCAATTTTTGGGACGCCAAACAACCTGAAATCTCCCTGAAGGCCACTTTTAAAAGTTGGTAAATATAATTTATCTCGACAGATATCTCAGACTATTATTTATCAGGTATCAATATTGTGAGATATATACCTAAATGCACGTGGTGCTGACATCACCTTCTTTTTCCATCTATTAGAAAAATAACATAAAACCAAATTTATTACATATGATGGAGGGTAACAGCTACTCCTTGTGCTATACATCAAACCTAGTGCAAGAAAAATGTGGAGCAGTAGCAACAACTAACTGTATATTCACATGTAAACTATAACTTGTGATTACATCCTTAGAATATGGGTCTCTGCTCTCCTGATACATTATAAGTCTAATTAAGTAGGCCATCTTTTGTTGGATTCTTAATAGAAATTCTGTATTCCTTCAATTCTATTTAGCTGCATATGGAGGTACATACAGGCCTCATGCACCTCTATGGCAGTCTTACCGGGGTGTAGCTATAGGAGGTGCAAAGGTCCAGGCCCTGGAGCCTGAGATGGCCCAAAGGCCTGACTGCTACATAAGAGACCAGTGTTATAAATTACACATGGTAGATGGGGGCCCTTTTATAGATTTTACATTGGGGCCCTGGAGCTTAAAGTTACACCTCTGAGATTTACTATGATTCCATATAAAACACAGCCATAACATCATCATGTAAAGTTTTGCTTTCAGAAAGGCTCTGGAATACTGAAGCTGGAATAATTTTTTATTTGCACCAGTTTTGATACATCTTACATACATACATCTCCATTGTCTTCATTCATTATAAAGGGGGTTGAAAAAGTATTCATGCCCCTTGAACTGTTCTTCATTTTTAACAATACAGCCACAAACTTAAATGTATTTTATGTGATAAAGCAACACACAGTAGCAGGTATTGGGTAAAGAAAATGATAGGTGTTTTTCAAAATTTTTGCAAATAGAAAAACTGAAAAGTGTGACATGTATATCTATTCAGCCCCCTGAGTCAATATTTTGTAGGACCACCTTTAGTTGCAATGACAGCTACAGTCTGTTGGGATATGTGTCTACCAGCTTTGCACATCTAGAGGCTGGAATTCTTACCCCTTCTTTGCACAGATAACTGAACTCCTCAATGGATCTTTGCTAGTCCACAAACAGCGCACTATTGGATATAATCAATAAGAAATTGCACTCAAAAGCTGTTTTCAGTATGAATACTTTTTAATACCTAAAAATGATAAAATCTATAAAACTAGATACACGTTTCTAGCGCTCCCTTGGCACTTTGAAGGAATAAATACCTTCAAAGGAAACTAGTTCCGGCTCACCAGCAGGTGGGTGGATGCAAAATAACGAATTTCTCTTAACAATGTCTTTCTAGTATATACACAACATTAACTAGTGTCATTTAATAACAAAAAAACCATAATATAACTTACATAACTTAAAGAGAGCCTGTCACATAGTTTATGCCCCCTTGCTGAGCTGAGGGCAGAACAAGCTGGTGACAGACATGTTGTTTCCAGTGCTGTGTCCCTTATTCTGTAAGATGCTGTAGTTTTAGAGTATTTAGGGCCACATGTATGAAACGGTTTTGGTCTAAAACTCACTTTTTTCCCCATAGGTTTCTATAGGGAAAAAAGTGCGTTTTAGACCAAAACCGTTTCATATATGTGGCCCTTAGTGCTGAAATCTGCAGTTTTCAGCCAGAAAAGATTCATGAAAAGAGTCAGTTTTTTTCAAACCCCGCCTACCTGAGGCTAGCCCCACCCACCTCATCTGATAAACCTATTACTTTGAATAGGTAGAAACATGTTAATAACTGTCAGTGGGCAGGGCTAGGCTTTGGTGGGCGGGGCAAGCACCTGCTTATGAATAAGATTTGAGGGATAAATGCTCTAAAACTACAGCATTTTACAGAATAAGGGACACAGTGCTGGAAACAGCAGGTCTGACACTGGCTTATGCTGCCCTCAGCAAGGGGGGGCACAACCTATGTGACAGGTTCCCTTTAATAATACACATATATATTGCCTAAAAACTTTATAATACACTCTAATGACTAGCAAACACATTTGTATAAAGAATATAAATAAATACTGGATCTCCAATTGAACAACCACCAACAGAAAAAAAAAATAAAACATTTTGTGAAAATAAAAAATAAATGTGAAAATAAATTATTAAAATATAACAGTGTATGCTAATGTATATGGAAAAATAAATGGGCTCTAAAAAAATTAATAAAAAAATAAAAATGAAAAAAATAAAATAAATGATTACATTCTAACAATTTATTCTTAATTATAAATGAATAAATAAATGGACAGGAAACAAAAAAAATATTTTGTGAAAATAAATAATAATTTAAAAATAAATGGTTAAAATGAATAACAATTTATGCTAATAAATAAATAAATGAGCACAGGAAAAATATAAATACATAAATACAAAATAAAAATGAATAAATAAATATGTTTTAAAAATATTTTAAAAAGTTGTGACAAAATATAATAAATGTAAAAATAAATGATTACATTATAACAATTTTATGCAAACATATAAATAAATAAATAATAAATGGGCTAAAAAAAATGTTAAAAAAATTATTAATTGATAAATTCTTGAGCCTCATTTAAACCTCTTGTAGAGAGGGTGTTCAACTTGAAGATCCAGAACATTTCCCTGTTAGCAAGAACGACATGTATGATCACCGGCGCATCGGAGCGCCCGTTTTCACATTTTTTTCCGTGAAAGCTGCGCCTGATTTATGTCGGCGTCCGAAGTACGCTCATACATGCGGTGAAAAGTTCTCTGCGCCTCGCCAGTGTGTGAGGCGCAGTGCGGGACTTAGGCGCAGAAGGAATGCTCCTAACATGTATTAAGTTTCTAGACAGGCTGGAAATCAGTGAAAAATCATTGAGCATGTTAGTGAATAGCAAAAAGAGTTGTCTTTAAAATTAATGAATGAATAAAGATAAATATCAAAGTAGAATAAAATCGTTTTCAATGTATAGAAAAAGTTGATCATTTAAAATGAAAGCAAATCTAGATCTGAAACAAAAGAAATATCAGCTAGAAAAGGTCTTAAAAAAAGGGAGAGAATTAAACTTATTTTACATTAAATAAGGCAATGTTGGTGTTGTACTGATGTGAAATTTTTTTTTAATTAAAAAATTAAGATGTATTTTTTCTTCTTTCACCGTTTATTTTATTTAATATCTACTGCAAGAGCCAGCATAGCACAGGTCTTGCTGGGACCTGTGGTCCTCCAAGCAGGATTTCTATGTTCCCAGGGCTTAGTTCTGTGCGTATTTACGGACGTATTTACGTCCGCAAATACATCACCAACTCAGCCTAAAATAATGAACAATTAGCTTATCATTTCTACCAATGGGAAATCCGGACGTATTTACGAACGTCTTAGTAAGTTAGCAACTGTGCCATACTTTTTCCATTTACGAATGATTGATTGAACACTGCTTCGAGCAGTTAAACACAGCCCTACAATACACTTTGCCACAATTTCTGAGCTGTCTTATCCATGTTGCTGGGTTTTCATGATGCTGTTTATTCACTAATGTTCTCTCACAAACCTTCACAAAACCACTGTAGTTGTACTGAGAATAAATTACATACATATGTACTCTATATACTAATTAGGTGACTTCTAAAGGCAATTGGTCACACTGAATTATATTTAGTGGTATCAGAATACAGGAAATTAATACATATACATGCCATATAGTCTTTTAATTTGCAAAAATAAGGAAATATCATTAAAATACATTTAAATTTGTGGCTGCAATAAGGACCAGTTTGAGGGATATGAATACTTTTTCAACCCACTGTATCACAATGACATACTTACATCAGGTCTGCAAGTTCTTCCTCAGTCCTATTGGTTACAGGAAAGAGTAATGAGAAGCCAATAGACAATAGAGATTCATTTATACAACTGGCAGAATTGGGTTATAGTAGATCTTGTGAAATTCCATCAAGAAGAATTCCATAAAAGTCTGATAGACCCACACCCATCTCCAGAACGCAGCTCTGCCAACCCTCTATCCTGTTTGGTGCCATGAATGTGGTTGATCAGCAAGGCTCTCTCTATTCAACACTATTAGAGCTCTAAATACCGCAAACCACACCTGTCTGAAAGTGAATACCCCTTTAAGATCCTCACAGTTTTCTTTTGTGTCTTTGAGGCTGAATTTACATTACTTACAGTTTTTTCTATTTGGCAGGATTGTTTGAAATTATTCTGCTGAATATATAGACATAACAACTGTATTTCTATACATTTGCAGTTGACTGGCATTAAAAAATCTGAATACTTACCAGAGAAGTTTAGGACCGTCTATTAACCCCTTAGGTCTTCTGTCTGCAGTGATGCCAAAAGACGTCGCTGCAGACAGAGGGGTTTTGTGGCTCCCTGGGCCGTAACTGTGCTAGGAACTGAGTTGTAGTTAACAGCTCAGTTCAGAGAGCAGCCTCTGTAAGTTCTGGGGAGCAGAGGAAACCTCCAATCCCCAGCGTTTAACCCTTTGATTGTTGTGGTCAGTTATGGCGATATAATCAAAGGGCATTCCCCTGCTCCATTGGGTCTCAATTTTGACACCCCCAATTCTGATACAATTGCGTCGGGACCCTGTGTGTCCCCAAACTGAGCCTTTCATACACACAGAAGGTAATTTATTAGAAAATGAATATGTAATAAAAACAAGTGAAAAAAAAGTGTTAAATAGTTTACCCCTTTAAGGGGAATAAAAAAAAGTAAAAAAGCACAAAAAAGTCTGCAAAATATAAATAAATAATAAAACAAAAATAAATATTTAATGATTAAATATTAAAAATTATTGTGCCTACATTACACAAAAACAAAAAACCTACACATATTAAGTATCGACATAATCGTTAAACCATAAAATTTAAATCAACGGGTTTATTAGGGGGAAAATGTGAATGGTGTAAAAAAACAAATGCAGATAAACCCTTTTTTATGCTCATGCTGCAAACATTTTCTGAAAGAAATCCGGGCATTTTTTTTATTTAAAAACTTAAACTATCCCCCCAAAAAAATAAAACTTCTTGTGGAAAAGTTTTTTACACAACTGGTACTGAAAAAATGTTGAAACACAGGGAGGAAAAAAATTTAAAAAATGTGCGGGCATTAAAAGGCCTTTTCAGGCCCGGGGCTTTAAAGGGGTTTTTAAACTAAATTTTGTTACTATCTTAAAAAAACCCTTGGGCCCGAAATTTTTTCATCACACTGGCCATGAAATTCTGGGGGTTTTTTAAAAAGAGCAAAAATAAATTTTGGATAAAAACTTTTTAAAGGTGACGATTCTCCCCCAAGTATTTTGCTATTGCGGCTTTGGTCGCGGAAGTTCCCCCTAGATTAAAGAAGTGAGCTTATTCTGTTTGTATAATTTAAAATTTTTTGTAAAGTTGGGGCTTTTCCCCATGGCAATGTTTTTTTAGTTTGGGTTTTCAGACATTTGATTTGAAAACGTCTGTAAACGAGTCAACCTTTTCATTGATTTAAATAAAAAAATTCTTGCAATGTCCACACTGCATGGATTTTCTACCCAACGGTTTTTGAACCCCCGGGGTTCCTAAAAACTTTTTACTGTTCTTCCCCACTTTGTTTTCAGCGAAAAATGAACATGTGGATGTGAAGGGGGACGACTTGAATCCGCAAGCCGCAGACAAAAGCCGTCTACCTGTGTGCCCAAAAAAGACAAAACCTGACCGGCAATTTGTCTTTGCCATGTGAACGCAGCCTTATACTGAAAACCACAGTTGGCTGGCATCTATTTGCAAATTGATGTCTAGGGACACATTGCATATAAGTCAGGAGACTAAGGGCGACATGTATGATTTTTGGCGTCCAGGCGCCATTTTTTTGTGCGCATTTGTAGTGTAGAATGTTCCTGAATCTATGAACCTGTTCTACTGCAGGTCATAGATTTAGCGCTTTTGAGCTGCAAAGCAACACTTCAGGCTCAGGTAAAACACTTTTAAAGTGCTCTACCTGTTCCAGCAGTAATGCGCCTAGATTTGCTGCACTGAAGTTATAAATGTGTAGCTTCGTACGGTTGTAGTGCGATGCGCCTCCAGCACGCCCCCCCCATTTCAGGTGTTTTACAAAGTGCTGAGGGCGCTCTGTAATGTGCTTGATATTGGAGTGCGCTCGTTTAAAAATATAGCGAACGGGGCTGCGCTAGTCTTCAGGCTGAAAAGACATCAGACTTCTGGCACAGTCCCGTTCTCACATGTCGCCCTAAGTCTTTTCTTCAGTGCACCACACACATGCTAGGGGTTTAGCCTTTCATATTTACAGTAAAGATTTACTCACCGGAATTTTGGTTCTTCTTCTAAAAAATGAAAAACATTAGTTTAGAATGAGATTTGTACAAGTCATTTTATAAAATAAAAATAAAGCTAAAATCCTGTTGGATGACAGAATTTTTCATGAAGTAATATTATTGTACAGTTATCACTTCATTCACCTTGGTCTGTATCAGCGGCCGTAATGTGGCTACGTTTCTGGGTCTGTATTATGGTAGCAAGAGCATTGGATATCATATTACATAAGTATTCTCCCATAGACACATTACGTGTAGAGCCATATAGTGCTGTTCAGATGCAGAAGCAGCATGGAATCAGGTGCCTCTATCCAGGCTCCATACAGATAGAGCCGTGTGTATGAAGCCTATGGATTTGTGATCTTAAAAATACATTTTCAGGCATCCAAGAGCCCAGGCTTCTTTTAGAAAATAATCTTGATTTGTGTGACTACAACCTATCATTTTTGGTAACCTTACTGTGTAGCTTTTCTTGTATTATAACACCATGAAGCAGCAAAAATAGAAAAAACACAAAATAATCCGCTCATCCAGTCCTATGTCTGGATACATACGATGGAGCTTGGTGAAGCAAAGCCGAACTTCATATAATGGGAACAATACAGATACCAGCTGCACATCCAAAAACGATCCAGATATTACGTTAATTTAAAATGTATAGTCCTTTTAATCCAAAAAAAAGAAAAAAAATTCCAAGGTGGAAGCATCGCAAGAAGGTGAGAAACAGCACCTAAGTAACTAATGCACCATAGCTTGGCTGAAGTGTTTTGGACAACGAAAGAATTCTTATTAGAATAAGGACCCTTCCCTTGTCCGAAACACTTCAGCCAAGCTTTTGGGAGTTTGGACTGAGGTCTGTATTAGTTCAGGGGCTCCAGAGGAAACTTATTTAGAGGGTCTGGATATATATACACATTCATATCCAGATTCCTAAATAAAGACCCTCAAGAGCCCCTGAACTAATACAGACCCCAGTCCTGGCGCCTTCTAAATATACACTCCAGAGCAGTTTACCACTTATGATAGATTCCAAACCAGAGTCTTCATACATACTCCAGACCACATTTCCCCTTAATAGAGACCCCAGACCAGATTCCACCTAAATAAAAACTCCAGCCCAGAATACCTGTTAATACAGACCCCGGACCAGACTCTGCCTAACTGCCTATCTCACAGCAGACTCCAAAATAAAGATGCTAAAGACCTCAGACCATCTTTCCCTTAAATATCGACCCCCAGACCAAATTCCCTATGTAATACAGACCCTAGACCAGACTAACCCCTAAATGCAGACTTCATACAACTAAGCACCTCTTCCTGTGCCCACATGAGGGTGTTGTCTACAGCAGAGACATGGCATGAAGAAGAGAGCAGGATAGAGGAGAGGTGAGTATATTAGGTACTAGGCAGATTTGTGTCAGTACATGTAAAACGTGGAAACTTTGGAGATAGGTTGTTGTATAGGAGAAGTACTCACCCTGTATGTTCATATCTGCTTTCTGCAATAGTAAACACAGAGTGTAAGCAGAGTATAGAAATGTGTCACCTGAGATATTAGAATATAACATTCTCTTTACCTTAATGTAGCATGGCGTTCGCAATTCTCTAATATAAAGCGATGCTGGAACCTGTAAATGTAAAAAAATAACATTTCATCTGCTAAGTGTCCAGCTTCCCTCTTTACCCATCTGATCTATTGACTTGTATGTGATTATATGTTGGGGCAACATGCAACGTTACTGACTGTATGTAGCTCTCCCATACATCTTTTTTGAAGAAAAGGAGAATTGGGGCTTGTCCCCACACATGGTATTTTGGTCGGTTTTTCAGATGGTTTGCGATTTTAGAAACTGTCTGAAAACCGACATGCAATTCTCCCCATAGACTTTAATAGAAAATCTGTGCAGCAGTCCCCAGTGACCGGATTTTCCGCTGGAGGCCTTTTGACACTGATGGCATGACGAAAAACTTAGAAAATATGCATTCTTCCGCCCAGTTTTCGGGCAGAATATGAACATGTGGGTGCGAAGGGGGCGGCTTGAATCCGCAAACTGCGGACAAAAGCCGCCCCCTATGTGCCAAAAAAAGACTAAATACCGGTTGGAAGATCCAATCGATATTTGGTCTTTGCTGTGGGAACGCATCCTTGCAGTGTGGATCCAGATAGGTGGGAATAACATCTCCTAATAGTATCTCATGATCTGACCCATAATTTCATCCAAGAAAGTTATAAAGTAGAACAAATCTATAAATCAGATAAAAGTTGCCTAAGTCTTGTTCATCCACATAACACCCAAAGAATAACTAAAATGTGCAGTTCAAAAGATCTGCTTGGTGCGCTCTAGAAGTGAATGACGTCAGGAATGGAGAATCAGGCATCACATCGGGATTGGATGTGTTCATTGCCTGCACATTGTAAAGACTTCATGATGCCAATATTAATCTTCGATTCACATTTGTGGGGGAATATGGTAAAGAAAAGGTAAGTGATGTCGTATTCTAATAGATTTAATAGACTTTTAAGGATGTGGAGAAACCAATTATGTGTTTTTTTTTTCAAACTTTTAAGATTTTTTGTAAAAACTTTTTTTTTACCATTGTATTTGTAGTCCTAGTAGGATACTAGACCACTAGGAGCTTGATTGCTTGTACACCATTCTGTATTATATACATGACAGGATGTAATAGGAGCAGTAACATGGCAACTATGGAAGCCTTCATTAGGCCAGGGCACCCCGCGATTTCATCATGGGGGGATCAAAGAGAGGAACGAACAGTGCACAGTACCATTCCTAATTCATTGACACATCACTGCCACAATTGCTATGGCGTCTCAGGGGTTAAACAGCAGGGATTGGAGCCGGCTCTGATTCTCGCTGATAGCACCAGGTGTCAGCTGTAATTAACAGCTAGCACCCGCCACCTATGGAGCAGGGTCAGCGAATGAGCCCGCTCCATAGCTCATTACTGACACTATAACATACCCACATGCTGTTAAGGGGTTAAAATCTGCAGTAAAGCATGTGATGAAATCCATGTGTTAGGCCATGTTTAGACATGATAGGGGGCATGTATGAAGGGAGGCGCATCAAAGTTCATGTTTTCATCTTCTTATCAGTGTAAAATGCGCCTGATGTATACCGGTGGGTGAAGTGTGCTCATAAATGCGGTGAAAGTTCGACACGCATCGACTGTGTGTAAGGCACATTGCAGAACTTAGGCGCATAAGTAATGCGCCTAACATGTATTAAGGTTTATAGAAGGCTGGAAATAAGAGAAAATATATTATAGAATAGCGTGTCAGTGAATAGAAACTATGGTACTGATCCTGCTTGGTGAACCACAGGTCCCAGCAATACCTGTGCTGGCTCTTGCTGTATGTTAAAAAAGGGTGAGAGCAGCAAAAATAAATTTCAAATTTAATGTAGGAAAAATGTAAAATATACAAATCTGAACAACATCATCAATGGGTTATTTAATGTAGAATTATTTTAAAATTCTATGATTTTTAAAAATACATTTTATAGCAGATATTTCTATATTTTGGGGACATTATATATTTGTATATTAATTTTAGATGATCACATTTTTCATTAAATTTAAATTTTTTTTATACAGTTTCATATTTATCAGAAATTACTTTTTACTATTGTACTGGTGTAAGTTGAGAACTATTGTACATTTTTTGATCATTACAGCAAATCTAGCGTCACTTGGACTCCTCAGGCTCAGGTAGACCGCATTGAAATACGTCTGCCTGTCGGAGCTGTAATGCGCCTCGCTTTGCCGACCGGCATTCATACATACATCGAATGTGGCGAGACCCGCCCCCAGAACGCCCCTTCATGTTAGGCGCATTAGAAAGTGGCAAAGCTTTCGACTAATGCGCCTAACACACAGTGAGATGCATTATGTGCCAGAAATAGTGTGAGACATCATACATGCCCCCCGATGGCTGTGTCTTGGATTTTTGTGCTGATTGTAAGGGCGCTTTCACACCGAGCATTTTTTGATGTGTTTTTTCAACAGAAAGGCACAGCAATTAAGGGTATGTTCTCACGGCGTACTAGGGGCACTTACTTTATGTGTCGCAGTATGTCGTGTATTTTGGAAGTACGCATACTTCCAAGGAGAGGAGGGGCGGCCCCAGTTGGGTTCCTCCACCTCTATCATCAGCGGCACGCAAGCGCCACGAAGAAGTGACTTTTCACTTCTCTCCCCTGACGTAAAAAACGATGGTATTGTACGCAGGGGGAGATGAGAAGTAATTCATAGTTCTCTTTGAGCGCTATGAATTACCGTAATTGCGGCGCACATTTCAGATGCATTAAAGCACAAATATGTGGTGAAATGCGCACCACAATTACGCCGTGTAAACATATCCTTCTGCACAAAAAAGCATTAAAAAAATCACCAAAAAACACTGCGTGAAAACACCCTAAAGTTAGTTGGTTACAGTTTATAGCACAGTTAATGTTAATGGAATTTTCCAAACCTCTGGGCAGATTTCATAGTATACTGAAGATTGTCAGAGCCATAGGATTTCCATTAGGATTTGATTACACAATGGATTTTAACCCTTTAACGCCAAGGCCTATTTTTTTTTCATGTTAGTTTTTCCCTCCTCGCCTTCCCAGAGCAATAACTTTTTTATTTTTTTATCTACATAGACATTTGAGGGCTTTTATTTTACCTTCTAAAGTACTTTCTAATGGTGTCATTTATCGTACCATAGAATATATTGGGAAACCGCAAAAAAATTCTAAATGGGGCAAAATGTGAAAATAACTTACTTGCGTAAAAATGATGCATTGTCTGTATTCTACAAGTTGATATGAATCCGGAAATACCAAACATGTATGGTTTTCATTATGTGTTTGTACTGTAAAACATTTCCAAACATTTTCTATTTTTGAAATTGGTGCGGCGGCTCCATTTTCTGCGACCAATAACTTTTTTGTACCAACACCTACTGACTTGAGTGAGGGACATTTTTTATGGGCTGAAGTGTACTTTTTATTGCTACCAGTTTGGAATACATGGGACTTTTTAACTTAAATTTATTCCAATTTTTAAGAGTCGTGAAATTACCAAAAACAACGCAATTTTGGTGTTTGGAATTTTTTTTCTACGGTGTTCAGCATACGGGATAAATTATGTTAGATTTTAATATATTGGACTTTTTCTGACGTATAACTTTTTTATTATTTTATTTTTTTAATTTGTAAAATGGCAAAAAGGGGGTGATTTAAACTTTTAACCGCCAAGTGTTGGCTGCAATTAACAGCTAAAACCCTGTGCAGTGATCCCGCTACAAAGCCCCTCACCGGTTTTAGGACATACTCATGCGTCCAGTGTTGGTTAGGGGTTAACATTAAAAACCCTTGTGATATGCGATGGATATTCAAATTCACTATGTGAACTACAACGTGGAAAAAACGCTCAGGGAGGAGGGACATGGGTTAGCCCCATTGCGAGTGAACCCACCCTTATGTTGCAGAAATGTCGCAGATTTCCACAGGGGAAAAAATTTGCAACAAATTTGTAACAACATCTGCAATAGAAAAAAACTCGGCCACGTCTGACCCCATTTTCACATGTAGATTTTGTTGTCAATTTTGATGCAGATTGGAACAAGGCTCAGCAAATATCTGCAACACAAGCTGAAAGTCTGCAGGATTCCTACAATCTACAGTGGGTTTCTCAAGCTATTTGAGAATGAGATGTGTTGGGTAAAGAGCCTGTAACACATTTCCTGACCCCGGGCCACACAACAGCGTCAGCAGATTTAAATGCCCCAAAACTAAGCCACGCCCATTCAGGTAAGATGTGATTTTGGGCATTTTTGGAAATGGTGCACAGGGAAAATAACGGACAAAAAATTTTTAAGGTATTTTTTGGGGCCCCCCTTCTACACATTTCCTGCCCTATCACCACGCTTTCCAATAGGGAAATCTTCAGGGGGGGGTTTTTTAATTTAGGGAAAACCCCACACGGGAAAATTTTTTCATTTTTATTTTTTCGGTTTTTAAAAAACGGTCTGAAACCCGCCCTTAAAACCAAACTCCATAGATTTTTAAATAAAAAACCTCCCCCGTATTTCTAACTGCATGGAAATTTCTACTGGTTTGGGATTCTAAACACGGCTGGTTTCCAAAAACCAAAACCCTGCACATTCTTCCCCCCGGGTTTTTTCCCCGGGGCGAAGGGGGGGATATTAAAAGGGTTTAAAGGGGGAACGGGCTATCTCCCAAAAGGGGACAAAACCCGCCCCCCAAAACCTTTTAAAAAAAGATATAAAAAAACCGGTTGGATTTGTTTTAAAGTTTCCCGGCCAGTTTTTTTTTTTTTTTTTTTTTTCTTATTCAAAACGGGTTTATTAAGTGAAAAACCCTTAAAACCACAAAGCATGGCAGAAAAAAAAATAAAGGGAAGTATTTTCTCAAAAGGCCAGTTGCAGAAAAAAATTTTAATACAGTTTTTAGGGTACAAAATAAAAAACCCCAACAGGCCCCGTTCTTTTTCCTAAGAAAAATTAAATTTTGCATAATTGGGGCCCAAGGAAGCAAACCTAATCGGGAAAACCCAAGATGGGAAAAGGGGGGGGGGGGGGGGGGGGGGGGTGGGGGGGGGGGGGGGGGGGGGGGGGGGGGGGGGGGGGGGGGGGTTCCCCCGACGGCGACCAAGGTTGGTACGGGCCCCGGGGAGCCAAGGAAAACCCCCCCCACACTCGCGTAGCACGTCTGTGAACAAAATTTAAACTGCCACCAATTTATTAAAAAAAAACCAAACCAAAAAAACCAAAAAAAAAACAAAAAAAAAAAAAAACCCTTGTCCCAAAACCTGGGAAAGGAGTGCGGGGGTAAAGCTGGGGGCCCAGTAAAATTGACGGGAGGGGGTGGGTGAGGTTTCCCTATCGAGCGTAATTCGCTCGGGGGCCCCTAAGGGGAAGTCTCCACCCCTTCCCTAAAAATTTCTCCAAAATTTCGGTTTGGGGGTTAGGGGGTACTCAAGGTATCAAGGAGTTTAAATTAAAATCAGTTTAAGTCGTAAAACCCCAATCCGCTCACCCTTGGCTAGGTATCTGTCAGGGGGTCTGATTTTGA